>JAUPMV010000110.1:0-20000 GCA_030848855.1 Branchinecta sandiegonensis
GGCCAGGTCGAAGTCAGGGGAAACCCTGATGGAGGACCGCAGCGATTCTGACGTGCAAATCGATCGTCGGAGCTTGGTATAGGGGCGAAAGACTAATCGAACCGTCTAGTAGCTGGTTCCTCCCGAAGTTTCCCTCAGGATAGCTGGCGCTCAATGCAAGGAGACGGAGTCTCATCCGGTAAAGCGAATGATTAGAGGCCTTGGGGCCGTAACGGCCTCAACCTATTCTCAAACTTTCAATGGGTGAGAAGCCCAGCCGAACTTGATGTGCGGCGGGGATTTCGGATCCGAGTGCCCAGTGGGCCACTTTTGGTAAGCAGAACTGGCGCTGTGGGATGAACCAAACGTTCGGTTAAAGCGCCTAAACAACGCATATTCCGGATCCCACGAAAAGGAGTTGGTTGCTCCAGACAGCAGGACGGTGGCCATGGAGGTCGGAACCCGCTTAGGAGTGTGTAACAACTCACCTGCCGAAGCAACTAGCCCTTAAAATGGGAGGCGCTATAGCGTTGTGCTTATACCGGACCGCCGGACGTGAAGCTCGTCGGCCCTTGTGGCTGGCGCTGACACGCCGGTGAGTAGGGAGGTCGCACCGATCGCGTAGAAGGGTTTGGGCGTGGGCCTGCCTGGAGCGGTCGGTGGCGCAGATCTTGGTGGTAGTAGCAAATACTCAAGAGGGATCCTTGAGGCCTGACGTGGGGAAGGTTTCCATGTGAACAGTGGTTGGACATGGGTCAGTCGGTCCTAAGCCGAACCTGAAATGGGTCCATGACGAGCGCATCTCCCTCTGGCGCAGACGTGCGAGCTCGTGGATAGGCGAAAGGGAATCCCGTTCTCATTCGGGAGCCTGGTTGGGGAACCGTTCGAGCTCTCGTGCTCGTCGTGGCAACACGAATAATCCTTGGGACGCTGGTGGAGACGCCGGGAAGAGTTTTCTTTTCTGCTTAAGGGAGCAACGTCCCTGGAATTCTGTCGTGGAGAGATAGGGATATGTTTCCGAAGAGCGTCGCATTTGTGCGACGTCCGTGCGTTTCTACCGGCCCTTGAAAACCAAGGGGAGGGCCACGTGAACGATCCCACCAGACCGTACCGATATCCGCATCAGGTCCCCAAGGTGAACAGCCTCTAGGCGATAGACGAATGTAGGTAAGGGAAATCGGCAAATTGGATCCTTAACTTCGGGATAAGGATTGGCTCTGAAGGTCGAGAGGGTCGGGCTTGGTAGCAGGAAGCGGCTGGCTACAGAGTCGGGCTTGGGCGCCTTAACGGGCGCTCCGATCCCTTCTCAAGCCGGCCGTGGATGGCCCTCGCAGTTGCGGCGGTGGATCTCGCAAGAGCGTCTGCCGATCGCCTCGGCCCTCAACGAACGACCAACTCAGAACTGGCACGATCCAGGGGAATCCGACTGTCTAATTAAAACAAAGCATTGCGAAGGCGCCATCGCGTGTTGACGCAATGTGATTTCTGCCCAGTGCTCTGAATGTCAAAGTGAAGAAATTCAACGAAGCGCGGGTAAACGGCGGGAGTAACTATGACTCTCTTAAGGTAGCCAAATGCCTCGTCATCTAATTAGTGACGCGCACGAATGGATTAACGAGATTCCCACTGTCCCTATCTACTGTCTAGCGAACCCACTGCCAGGGGAACGGGCCTGGTTACGTCTGCGGGGAAAGAAGACCCTGTTGAGGGGGTAGTCGGGTACGCACGACGAAAAGTGATGCAAAAGTGCTACCAAAGTGTGACACGAGTGTTGCCGCGTGCCACACTCGGCAACACTCGGCAACACCAGTGTACCCCGAAATGCATCACTTTTGGCGACGGTAGCACTCGGTGTGACATGGATTTGCATCACTTTGCCGACACGGCAACACCGAGTGTGGCCGGGATTTGCAACACTCGAGGCGGGATTAGGAGCACTGGGCAACACCAGTGTTCACGGATTAAGGCTACTGGGACGAAGGAGCACGAGTGCGACCGGGAACGAAGAGCGTTGAGGTGAGGGAAGCAACCGAAGGTTGGACGGACGGAGAGAAGCGGAGAGGAGTGGAAGGGCGGCTGGACTGGCTGGTGGATGAAGAGAAGGGGTGCGCGACGGAGGGCGGCGGCGGCCCTGCAGGGTAGTGTAATGTTCGCGCGTGGAGTAGAACAGGGATCCGGATCCTGACTTTGGGAGTGCGACGCGTGACAAGTGGTGGGGAGGAGAGAAAGGAAGGAGGCTGTGCATGAAACAGATGGCGAGTCCGAGGAACAGGTGGCGAGTGCGGCAACTGTGGCGGCTTTGCTCGGTAATGAGCAAGTTGCGCCAAGAGACTGACGAAGCGTTATGGGGAAGAACAGGGATCTTGACTTGAGGGTGAAAAAATTTTCTAAGTCCAAAATTAAAAAAAAGTTTTTTTTTTTAAAGTTCAGCGATGAATTCTATGTTGCTTTTTAGGTCGGGAGCCAGAATTTTTCGAAAAAAAAATTTTGAAAAATTTTCCTATAGAAATTTTGGCAACACCCTAGTGTGACCGAGTGTGGCATAATCTTAAAATCTCCCCTAGATACTTATTTTGTGTCGTATCAAGTTCAAACTCGGCAGACTTGTAGAACTTTTGATGCTCTATCCATTCATGCATCAAACTATATCAGAAAACATCTACACAAAAAGTTCATGACTTTTTCAAGAAATGGAACCAGAGTGTTGCCGACGGATACATAATAAGAAAATCTTCACCGATTTTTTTTTTCTCAGATCACAGCCAAACTGTACAGGCGCGTAGTAGCTTTTCTTCTTTATCCATTCATTCACCAAACAACATAAGAAAAACAATCACCGGTTATGTGTCAGACTTCCCCTTTTTTTAAATTTGGCAACACCCGAGTGTGACCGAGTGTGGCATAATCTTAAAATCTCCCCCAGATACTTATTTTGTGTCTTATCAAGTTCAAACTCGGCAGACTTGTAGAACTTTTGATGCTCTATCCATTCATGCATCAAACTATATCAGAAAACATCTACACAAAAAGTTCAAGACTTTTTCATGAAATGCAACCAGAGTGTTGCCGACGGATACATAATAGGAAAATCTTCATGGATTTTTTTTTTTTCAAATCAGAGCCAAACTGTACAGGCGCGTAGTAGCTTTGCTTCTTTATCCATTCATTCACCAAACAACATAAAAAACACAATCACCGGTTCTGTGTCAGACTTCCCCTTTTTTTAAATTTGGCAACACCCTAGTGTGACCGAGTGTGGCATAATCTTAAAATCTCCCCTAGATACTTATTTTGTGTCGTATCAAGTTCAAACTCGGCAGACTTGTAGAACTGTTGATGCTCTATCCATTCATGCATCAAACTATATCAGAAAACATCTACACAAAAAGTTCAAGACTTTTTCGTGAAATGTAACCAGAGTGTTGCCGACGGATACATAATAGGAAAATCATCACCTAATTTTTTTTTGTCAGATCACAGCCAAACTGTACAGGCGCGTAGTCCTGCTGCTTCTTTATCCATTCATCCACTAAACAACATAAAAAACACAATCACGGGTTCAGTTTCAGACTTCCCCTTTTCGAAAATTTGGCAACACCCGAGTGTGTCAAAGTGTTACAGAATTTTAAAATCTCCCCCGGTTGCGCATTTTGTGTCGTATCTAGTCCATACTTGGCAGACTTGTAGAACTTTTGATGCTCTTTCCAGTCATGTATGTCATGCTATGAAATAAGCAATATTTATTAGAAAAATATTTTTTAAATTTTTGCATCTCAGACGCACTCCCGCTGAACAAGAAGTACACTGGTTCAATAGAAAAAAAAACAGAATTTTAGTTCCAGTAAGAATTTCTTAACAAACGATATACCATTCTGTAGGTAATGCTATTTCTGACTTCCCTACCAAGTTTCAAAATTATAGTACCGTTATTTGTGGAGTTATGATTTTTTTAGTTTTCTCCTTTTTATGGCTTGCCGAAGAGTGAAAATTCAAAACTCTAATGCTCTGGCAGCTTAAGTCCGATTGTAACGGAATTTGCACCACTCATTACGTCTCTTGCAGTTCTATCGAATGACATAAAATTAGTTTATACTAACTTGAAAATAAAAAACTTTTCCATTGAAATTTTTTTTTTACGGGATTCGCAGCCGAAAAAATATTTCAGAACTTGATCAAATCTTAATCGCAACTAGTCCATGCGATGCAACTTCTTAAGCTCTATCCAACCATACAAACTTTTCTGATAAAAAGTCTTACGAAAAAAAAGTTATGACTTCCCTATTTTTTGCATCACCGGTGATGCAAATGGTTACATAATTTTAAATCTCCCCATTTACACAGTTCTTATCCCTACCGTAACGAAACTCTCCAGTCTAGTAGAGAATTGTATGCTCTTTCTAACCATGCATAACACTTGGCGAAATTAAAAGAAATAAAAAGAAAATTAAGAAAGACAAATTTCTTGCAAGCGGGACTTCCCCGTACGGAATCATATGAAATGGTTGTGCGGAACAAGGAATGTCACACCGGGTGTTGCCGAGGTGTTGCACTTGGTGTTGCCAGGTGTTACAAACACTGGGGGACACTATCTTTATTATGACAACAAGTCGTGCCGCCCCGGGGAAGTAGCACGCCGGGTATATTTGGTCCGAAGTGTTGCAAACGGATACCTAATAGCAAAATCTCCCCGTTTTTTTTTTTCTTCGCTGATCACAGCTGAACTGTACAGGAGTATAGAACATTCGGTTCTTTATCCATTCACGCAATAAACTGTACAAAAAAACACCATTACAGGTAAAGTTTCTGACTTCCCCTTTTTGAGAATTTGGCAACACCCTAGTGTGACCGAGTGTGGCATAATCTTAAAATCTCCCCTAGATACTTATTTTGTGTCGTATCAAGTTCAAACTCGGCATACTTGTAGAATTTTTGATGCTCTATCCATTCATGTATCAAACTATATCAGAAAACATCTACACAAAAAGTTTAAGACTTTTTCGTGAAATGTAACCAGAGTGTTGCCGACGGATACATAATAGGAAAATCTTCACCTTATTTTTTTTTCAGATCACAGCCAAACTGTACAGGCGCGTAGTCCTGCTGCTTCTTTATCCATTCATCCACTAAACAACATAAAAAAACACAATCACGGGTTCAGTGGCAGACTTCCCCTTTTTGAAAATTTGGCAACACCCGAGTGTGTCAAAATGTGACAGAATTTTAAAATCTCCCCTGGTAACGCATTTTGTGTCGTATCAAGGCCATACTTGGCAGACTTGTAGAACTTTTGATGCTCTTTCCAGTCATGTATGTCATCGTATGAAATAAGCAATATTTATTAGAAAAATATTTTTTCAATTTTTGCATCTCAGACGCACTCCCGCTGAACAAGAAGTACACTGGTTCAAAAGAAAAAAAAAACAGAATTTTAGGTCCAGTAAGAATTTCTTAACAAATGATATACCATTCTGTAGGTAATGCTATTTCTGACTTCCCTACCAAGTTTCAAAATTATAGTACCGTCATTTGTGGAGTTATGATTTTTTTAGTTTTCTCCTTTTTATGGCTTGCCGAAGAGTGAAAATTCAAAACTCTAATGCTCTGGCAGCTTAAGTCCGATTATAACGGAAATTGCACCACTCATTACGTCTCTTGCAGTTCTATCGAATGACATAAAATTAGTTTATCCTAACTTGAAAATAAAAAACTTTTCCATTGAAATTTTTTTTTTTACGGGATTCGCAGCCGAAAAAATATTTCAGAACTTGATCAAATCTTAATCTCAACTAGTCCATTCGATGCAACTTCTTATGCTCTATCCAACCATACAAACTTTCCTGATAAAAAGTCTTAAGAAAAAAAAGTTATGACTTCCCTATTTTTTGCATCACTGGTGATGCATATGGTTACATAATATTAAATCTCCCCATTTACACAGTTCTTAACCCTACCGTAACGAAACTCTCCAGTCTAGTAGAGAATTGTATGCTCTTTCTAACCATGCATAACACTTGGCGAAATTAAAAGAAATAAAAAGAAAATTAAGAAAGGCAAATTTCTTGCAAGCGGGACTTCCCCATACGGAATCATATGAAATGGTTGTGCGGAACAAGGAATGTCACACCGGGTGTTGCCGAGGTGTTGCACTTGGTGTTGCCAGAAGCTAGAAACACTGGGGGACACGATCGTTATTATGACAGCAAGTCGTGCCGCCCCGTGGAAGTAGCACGCCGGGTATATTTAGTCTAAAGTGTTGCAAACGGATACATAATAGCAAAATTTTCCCGTTTTTTTTCTTCTCTGATCACAGCTGAACTGTACAGGAGTATAGAACATTCGGTTCTTTATCCATTCATGCAATAAACTGTACAAAAAAACACCATTACAGGTAAAGTTTCAGACTTCCCCTTTTTGAGAATTTGGCAACACCCTAGTGTGACCGAGTGTGGCATGATCTTAAAATCTCCCCTAGATACTTATTTTGTGTCGTATCAAGTTCAAACTCGGCAGACTTGTAGAACTTCTGATGCTCTATCCATTCATGCATCAAACTATATCAGAAAACACCTACCCAAAAGTTCATGACTTTTTCATGAAATGTAACCAGAGTGTTGCTGACGGATACATAATAGGAAAATCTTCACCGAATTTTGTTTTTCTCAGATCACAGCCAAACTGTACAGGTGCGTAGTAGCTTTGATTCTTTATCCATTCATTCATCTAACGACATAAAAAACACAATCACCGGTTCTGTGTCAGACTCCCCCTTTTTTTAAATTTGGCAACACCCGAGTGTGACCGAGTGTGGCATAATCTTAAAATCTCCCCCAGATACTTATTTTGTGTCGTATCAAGTTCAAACTCGACAGACTTGTAGAACTTTTGATGCTCTATCGATTCATGCATCAAACTATATCAGCAAAAATCTACACAAAAAGTTTATGACTTTTTCATGAAATGTAACCAGAGTGTTGCCGACGGATACATAATAGGAAAATATTCCCCGATTTTTTTTTCTCAGATCACAGCCAAACTGTACAGGCGCGTAGTAGCTTTGCTTCGTTACCCATTATTTCAACAAACAACATGAAAAACACAATCACCGATTCTGTGTCAGACTTCCTCTTTTTTTAAATTTGGCAACACCCGAGTGTGACCGAGTGTGGCATAATCTTAAAATCTCCCCCAGATACTTTTTTTGTGTCGTATCAAGTTCAAACTCGGCAGACGCGTAGAGCTTTTGATTATCTGTCCATTCATGCATCAAACTATATCAGAACACATCTACAGAAAAAATTCATTACTTCCTCATGAAATGTCACCAGAGTGCTGCCAACGGATACATTATCACCGAAATTCTTTTTTCTCTGATCACAGCCAAACTGTACAGGCGCGTAGTCCTGCTGCTTCTTTATCCATTCATCAACTAAACAACATAAAAAACACAATCACGGGCTCAGTGTCAGACTTCCCCTTATAGAAAATTTGGCAACACCCGAGTGTGTCAAAGTGTGACAGAATTTTAAAATCTTCCCCGGTTACGCATTGTTTGTCGATGGGGATTTGGATTTGAACATGGGTCAGTCGGTCCTAAGCCGAACCTGAAATGGGTCCATGACGAGCGCATCTCCCTCTGGCGCAGACGTGCGAGCTCGTGGATAGGCGAAAGGGAATCCCGTTCTCATTCGGGAGCCTGGTTGGGGAACCGTTCGAGCTCTCGTGCTCGTCGTGGCAACACGAATAATCCTTGGGACGCTGGTGGAGACGCCGGGAAGAGTTTTCTTTTCTGCTTAAGGGAGCAACGTCCCTGGAATTCTGTCGTGGAGAGATAGGGATATGTTTCCGAAGAGCGTCGCATTTGTGCGACGTCCGTGCGTTTCTACCGGCCCTTGAAAACCAAGGGGAGGGCCACGTGAACGATCCCACCAGACCGTACCGATATCCGCATCAGGTCCCCAAGGTGAACAGCCTCTAGGCGATAGACGAATGTAGGTAAGGGAAATCGGCAAATTGGATCCTTAACTTCGGGATAAGGATTGGCTCTGAAGGTCGAGAGGGTCGGGCTTGGTAGCAGGAAGCGGCTGGCTACAGAGTCGGGCTTGGGCGCCTTAACGGGCTTGCCGATCCCTTCTCAAGCTGGCCGTCGAAAGCTCAACTATGTCTTAAGCCTCCGGTGCTTAACTGTTACTTAGGAGAAGCTAAGGGCTTTTTAGCTAGGACTTAAGCTTGAGTTGACATCGTCAAAATTTAGTTCTACTAGCCCAAAATAAGCTAAAATTTTCGCCTGCGGCGCTTACATTAGTTTTGTTCGTATCCAATAGTGTTCGAAGCACTTTGCAACACCCTGGCATTTTTTGTTTCCATGGCACCGATCGTGTCCCCCAGTGTTTGTCACACTTTGGAACACCCTGGTGTTGCAGAACTGTCATAATAGTTCGTGTCCCCCTGTGTTTATCCTGGTTTTGCTGACCCGCAACCGTAACAAATGGATCGTGTCCCTCAGTTTGCAGCACTTTGCAACACCCTGACATGTCTAGTTTCCATGGTACCGGTCGTGTCCCCAAGTCTTTGTCACACTTTGCCACACTGGTGCTGCTGAACCGTCATAATAGTTCGTGTCCCCCTATGTTTTTCCTGCTGTTGCCGAACCGTAACCGTAACAAATGATCGTGTCCCCCAGTGTTTGCAGCACTTTGGGTCCTTAACTTCGGTTTAAGGATTGGCTCTGAAGGTCGGGAGGGTCGGGCTTGGTAGCAGGAAGAGGCTGGCTACAGAGTCGGGCTTGGGCGCCTTAACGGGCACTCCGATCCCTTCTCAAGCCGGCCGTTGATTTCGTGTTGATTTTCGTGTTGATTTCGTTGATTTCGTGATCGTGTCCCTCAGTGTTTGTGGCACTTTGCAACACCCTGACATGTCTAGTTTCCATGGTACCAGTCGTGTCCCCCAGTGTTTGTCACACTTTGGAACACCCTGGTGCTGCTGAACCGTCATAATAGTTCGTGTCCCCCTATGTTTTTCCTGGTGTTGCCGAACCGTAACCGTAACAAATAATCGTGTCCCCTAGTTTTGCAGCACTTTGCAACACCCTTGCATGTCTAGTTTCCATGGTACCGATCATGTCCCCAGTGTGTGTCACACTTTGGAACACCCTGGTGTTGCTGAACCGTAACAACGGATCGTGTCCCCTTGTGTTTGCAGCACTTTGCAACACCCTGGCATGTTTTGTTTCCATTGCATGGATCGTGTTCCCCAGTGTTTGTCACACTTTGGAACACCCTGGTGTTGCAGAACCGTCATAATATTTCGTGTCCCCCTGTGTGTATCCTGGTTTTGCTAACCCGTAACCGTAACAAATGGATCGTGACCCGCAGTGTTTGCAGCACTTTGCAACACTCTGGCATGTCTAGTTTCCATGGTTCCGGTCGTGTCACCCAGTGTTTTTGACACCGTGCAACACCCGAGTGCTCCTTCCCCCTGTGCCGCACGATTTTACCTGCCGACGCATGATTTCCCCTATAGCCGGAAGATCTTTCATAAGGGCAACACCATGCAACACTTTGGAACACCCTGGTGTGGCTGAAACGTAACAATGAATCGTGTCCCCCTGTGTTTGTCACACTTTGGAACACTGTGGTGTTGCTGAACCGAAACCGTAACAATGGATCGTGTCCCACAGAGTTTGCAGCACTTTGCAACACCCTTGCATGGTCAGTTTCCATTGCGCCAATCGTGTCCCCCAGTGTTTGTCACACTTTGGAACACCCTGGTGTTGCTGAACCGTCATAGTATTTCGTGTCCCCCTGTAAGGGCCGCAAGATCTCCCAGCAATGGCAACATCATGCAACACTTCGGAACAACCTGGTGGCAACCATGGCAACGGCAACACCCTGCAAGACCTGGGTGTTACTTCCCCTTGAGCCGCACGATTTCCACCTGGTCCGCACGATCGCCCCCTGAGCCGCACGATTGTTTTCATGGCAAGCGCAACACCATGCAACACTCGAGTGCTTCATTCCCCTGCGCCGCAAGATTTCCCCCTGCGCCGCACGATCTCCCCTATTGTTGTTTTGGCAAAGGCAACACCCAGCAACACTCGGGTGCTACATCCCCCTGCGCCACACGATTTCCCCCTGCGCAATACGATCTCCCCTATTGTTGTCATGGCAACGGCAACACCCTGCAACACTCGGGTGCTACATCCCCCTGCGCCGCACGATCTCCCCCTGAGCAACACGATCGTTGTCATGGCAACGGCAACACCCTGCAACACCTGGGTGTTACTTCCCCCTGAGCCGCACGATTTCTCCATTTTCCTCACGATCTCCCCCTGAGCCGCACGATCATTTTCATGGCAAGCGCAACACCATGCAACACTCGGGTGCTCCATCCCCTGCGCCGCACGATTTCCCCCTGCGCCGCATGATTTCCCCCTGCGCCGCACGATCTCCCCTATTGTTGTCATGGCAACGGCAACACCCTGCAACACTCGGGTGCTACATCCCCCTGCACCGCACGATTTCCCCCTGCGCCGCACGATCTCCCCTATTGTTGTCATGACAACGGCAACACCCTGCAACACTCGGGTGTTACATCCCCCTGCGCCGCACGATTTCCCCCTGCACCGCACGATCTCCCCTATTGTTGTCATGGCAACGGCAACACCCTGCAACACTCGGGTGCTACATTCCCATGCGCCGCACGATTTCCCCCTGTGCCGCACGATCTACCCTATTGTTGTCATGGCAACGGCAAAACCCTGCAACACTCGGGTGCTACATCCCCCTGCGCCGCACGATCTCCCCCTGAGCCGCACGATCGTTGTCATGGCAACGGCAACACCCTGCAACACCCGGGTGCTACTTCCCCCTGAGCCGCACGATTTTCCCCTGAGCGACACGATCGTTGTCATGGCAACGGCAACACCTTGCAACACCTGGGTGTTACTTCCCGCTGAGCCGCACGATTCCCTCCTGGTCCGCACGATTTCCCCCTGAGCCGCACGATCGTTGTCATGGCAACGGCAACACCCTGCTCCTCGGGTGCTACATCCCCCTGAGCCGCACGATCTCCCCCTGAGCCGCACGATCGTTGTCATGGCAACGGCAACACCCTGCAACACCCGGGTGCTACTTCCCCCTGAGCCGCACGATTCCCCCCTGGTCCGCACGCTTTCCCCCTGAACCGCACGATCGTTGTCATGGCAACGGCTACACCCTGCAACACTCGGGTGCTACATCCCCCTGAGCCGCACGATCTCCCCCTGAGCCGCACGATCGTTGTCATGGCAACGGCAACACCCTGCAACACCCGGGTGCTACTTCCCCCTGAGCCGCACGATTCCCCCCTGGTCCGCACGCTTTCCCCCTGAGCCGCACGATCGTTGTCATGGCAACGGCAACACCTTGCAACACTCGGGTGCTACATCCCCCTGAGCCGCACGATCTCCCCCTGAGCCGCACGATCGTTGTCATGGCAACGGCAACACCCTGCAACACTCGGGTGCTACATCCCCCTGAGCCGCACGATCTCCCCCTGAGCCGCACGATCGTTGTCATGGCAACGGCAACACCCTGCAACACCCGGGTGCTACTTCCCCCTGAGCCGCACGATTCCCCCCTGGTCCGCACGCTTTCCCCCTGAGCCGCACGATCGTTGTCATGGCAACGGCTACACCCTGCAACACCCGGGTGCTGCATCCCCCGGAGCCACACGCTCTCCCCCGGAGCCGCACGCTCTCCCCCGGAGCCGCACGGCCGGCCGGCAACACCCCTGCAACACCCGGGTGCTGCATCCCCCGGAGCCGCACGATTTCCCCCGGCGCCGCAGGATCGGGGCCGCCGGCCTCCGGCAACACTCGGGAGCGCGTCGGCAACACCGGGTGCTGCATCCCCCGGAGCGGCATCCCGGTGTGGGCTCCCGAAAATGTCACACCGGGTGTTGACGTGCAACACTTTTGGCGACAAAGTTAATCCGGATCACGCCGGGGGACGCAGTTTCTCAGACCCCAAAACCCAGCAAAAAGGGGAGAGATGACTGGGACGGGGGAGACTTCCCCGTTCCAGTCATCCAAAGAACGAAAATCGTGACTCCATAAGGGGGAAGTCTGCTACCCCCTGTTGAGAGCACGAGTGCGACCGGGAACGAAGAGCGTTGAGGTGAGGGAAGCAACCGAAGGTTGGACGGACGGAGAGAAGCGGAGAGGAGTGGAAGGGCGGCTGGACTGGCTGGTGGATGAAGAGAAGGGGTGCGCGACGGAGGGCGGCGGCGGCCCTGCAGGGTAGTGTAATGTTCGCGCGTGGAGTAGAACAGGGATCCGGATCCTGACTTTGGGAGTGCGACGCGTGACAAGTGGTGGGGAGGAGAGAAAGGAAGGAGGCTGTGCATGAAACAGATGGCGAGTCCGAGGAACAGGTGGCGAGTGCGGCAACTGTGGCGGCTTTGCTCGGTAATGAGCAAGTTGCGCCAAGAGACTGACGAAGCGTTATGGGGAAGAACAGGGATCTTGACTTGAGGGTGAAAAAATTTTCTAAGTCCAAAATTAAAAAAAAGTTTTTTTTTTTAAAGTTCAGCGATGAATTCTATGTTGCTTTTTAGGTCGGGAGCCAGAATTTTTCGAAAAAAAAATTTTGAAAAATTTTCCTATAGAAATTTTGGCAACACCCTAGTGTGACCGAGTGTGGCATAATCTTAAAATCTCCCCTAGATACTTATTTTGTGTCGTATCAAGTTCAAACTCGGCAGACTTGTAGAACTTTTGATGCTCTATCCATTCATGCATCAAACTATATCAGAAAACATCTACACAAAAAGTTCATGACTTTTTCAAGAAATGGAACCAGAGTGTTGCCGACGGATACATAATAAGAAAATCTTCACCGATTTTTTTTTTCTCAGATCACAGCCAAACTGTACAGGCGCGTAGTAGCTTTTCTTCTTTATCCATTCATTCACCAAACAACATAAGAAAAACAATCACCGGTTATGTGTCAGACTTCCCCTTTTTTTAAATTTGGCAACACCCGAGTGTGACCGAGTGTGGCATAATCTTAAAATCTCCCCCAGATACTTATTTTGTGTCTTATCAAGTTCAAACTCGGCAGACTTGTAGAACTTTTGATGCTCTATCCATTCATGCATCAAACTATATCAGAAAACATCTACACAAAAAGTTCAAGACTTTTTCATGAAATGCAACCAGAGTGTTGCCGACGGATACATAATAGGAAAATCTTCATGGATTTTTTTTTTTTCAAATCAGAGCCAAACTGTACAGGCGCGTAGTAGCTTTGCTTCTTTATCCATTCATTCACCAAACAACATAAAAAACACAATCACCGGTTCTGTGTCAGACTTCCCCTTTTTTTAAATTTGGCAACACCCTAGTGTGACCGAGTGTGGCATAATCTTAAAATCTCCCCTAGATACTTATTTTGTGTCGTATCAAGTTCAAACTCGGCAGACTTGTAGAACTGTTGATGCTCTATCCATTCATGCATCAAACTATATCAGAAAACATCTACACAAAAAGTTCAAGACTTTTTCGTGAAATGTAACCAGAGTGTTGCCGACGGATACATAATAGGAAAATCATCACCTAATTTTTTTTTGTCAGATCACAGCCAAACTGTACAGGCGCGTAGTCCTGCTGCTTCTTTATCCATTCATCCACTAAACAACATAAAAAACACAATCACGGGTTCAGTTTCAGACTTCCCCTTTTCGAAAATTTGGCAACACCCGAGTGTGTCAAAGTGTTACAGAATTTTAAAATCTCCCCCGGTTGCGCATTTTGTGTCGTATCTAGTCCATACTTGGCAGACTTGTAGAACTTTTGATGCTCTTTCCAGTCATGTATGTCATGCTATGAAATAAGCAATATTTATTAGAAAAATATTTTTTAAATTTTTGCATCTCAGACGCACTCCCGCTGAACAAGAAGTACACTGGTTCAATAGAAAAAAAAACAGAATTTTAGTTCCAGTAAGAATTTCTTAACAAACGATATACCATTCTGTAGGTAATGCTATTTCTGACTTCCCTACCAAGTTTCAAAATTATAGTACCGTTATTTGTGGAGTTATGATTTTTTTAGTTTTCTCCTTTTTATGGCTTGCCGAAGAGTGAAAATTCAAAACTCTAATGCTCTGGCAGCTTAAGTCCGATTGTAACGGAATTTGCACCACTCATTACGTCTCTTGCAGTTCTATCGAATGACATAAAATTAGTTTATACTAACTTGAAAATAAAAAACTTTTCCATTGAAATTTTTTTTTTACGGGATTCGCAGCCGAAAAAATATTTCAGAACTTGATCAAATCTTAATCGCAACTAGTCCATGCGATGCAACTTCTTAAGCTCTATCCAACCATACAAACTTTTCTGATAAAAAGTCTTACGAAAAAAAAGTTATGACTTCCCTATTTTTTGCATCACCGGTGATGCAAATGGTTACATAATTTTAAATCTCCCCATTTACACAGTTCTTATCCCTACCGTAACGAAACTCTCCAGTCTAGTAGAGAATTGTATGCTCTTTCTAACCATGCATAACACTTGGCGAAATTAAAAGAAATAAAAAGAAAATTAAGAAAGACAAATTTCTTGCAAGCGGGACTTCCCCGTACGGAATCATATGAAATGGTTGTGCGGAACAAGGAATGTCACACCGGGTGTTGCCGAGGTGTTGCACTTGGTGTTGCCAGGTGTTACAAACACTGGGGGACACTATCTTTATTATGACAACAAGTCGTGCCGCCCCGGGGAAGTAGCACGCCGGGTATATTTGGTCCGAAGTGTTGCAAACGGATACCTAATAGCAAAATCTCCCCGTTTTTTTTTTTCTTCGCTGATCACAGCTGAACTGTACAGGAGTATAGAACATTCGGTTCTTTATCCATTCACGCAATAAACTGTACAAAAAAACACCATTACAGGTAAAGTTTCTGACTTCCCCTTTTTGAGAATTTGGCAACACCCTAGTGTGACCGAGTGTGGCATAATCTTAAAATCTCCCCTAGATACTTATTTTGTGTCGTATCAAGTTCAAACTCGGCATACTTGTAGAATTTTTGATGCTCTATCCATTCATGTATCAAACTATATCAGAAAACATCTACACAAAAAGTTTAAGACTTTTTCGTGAAATGTAACCAGAGTGTTGCCGACGGATACATAATAGGAAAATCTTCACCTTATTTTTTTTTCAGATCACAGCCAAACTGTACAGGCGCGTAGTCCTGCTGCTTCTTTATCCATTCATCCACTAAACAACATAAAAAAACACAATCACGGGTTCAGTGGCAGACTTCCCCTTTTTGAAAATTTGGCAACACCCGAGTGTGTCAAAATGTGACAGAATTTTAAAATCTCCCCTGGTAACGCATTTTGTGTCGTATCAAGGCCATACTTGGCAGACTTGTAGAACTTTTGATGCTCTTTCCAGTCATGTATGTCATCGTATGAAATAAGCAATATTTATTAGAAAAATATTTTTTCAATTTTTGCATCTCAGACGCACTCCCGCTGAACAAGAAGTACACTGGTTCAAAAGAAAAAAAAAACAGAATTTTAGGTCCAGTAAGAATTTCTTAACAAATGATATACCATTCTGTAGGTAATGCTATTTCTGACTTCCCTACCAAGTTTCAAAATTATAGTACCGTCATTTGTGGAGTTATGATTTTTTTAGTTTTCTCCTTTTTATGGCTTGCCGAAGAGTGAAAATTCAAAACTCTAATGCTCTGGCAGCTTAAGTCCGATTATAACGGAAATTGCACCACTCATTACGTCTCTTGCAGTTCTATCGAATGACATAAAATTAGTTTATCCTAACTTGAAAATAAAAAACTTTTCCATTGAAATTTTTTTTTTTACGGGATTCGCAGCCGAAAAAATATTTCAGAACTTGATCAAATCTTAATCTCAACTAGTCCATTCGATGCAACTTCTTATGCTCTATCCAACCATACAAACTTTCCTGATAAAAAGTCTTAAGAAAAAAAAGTTATGACTTCCCTATTTTTTGCATCACTGGTGATGCATATGGTTACATAATATTAAATCTCCCCATTTACACAGTTCTTAACCCTACCGTAACGAAACTCTCCAGTCTAGTAGAGAATTGTATGCTCTTTCTAACCATGCATAACACTTGGCGAAATTAAAAGAAATAAAAAGAAAATTAAGAAAGGCAAATTTCTTGCAAGCGGGACTTCCCCATACGGAATCATATGAAATGGTTGTGCGGAACAAGGAATGTCACACCGGGTGTTGCCGAGGTGTTGCACTTGGTGTTGCCAGAAGCTAGAAACACTGGGGGACACGATCGTTATTATGACAGCAAGTCGTGCCGCCCCGTGGAAGTAGCACGCCGGGTATATTTAGTCTAAAGTGTTGCAAACGGATACATAATAGCAAAATTTTCCCGTTTTTTTTCTTCTCTGATCACAGCTGAACTGTACAGGAGTATAGAACATTCGGTTCTTTATCCATTCATGCAATAAACTGTACAAAAAAACACCATTACAGGTAAAGTTTCAGACTTCCCCTTTTTGAGAATTTGGCAACACCCTAGTGTGACCGAGTGTGGCATGATCTTAAAATCTCCCCTAGATACTTATTTTGTGTCGTATCAAGTTCAAACTCGGCAGACTTGTAGAACTTCTGATGCTCTATCCATTCATGCATCAAACTATATCAGAAAACACCTACCCAAAAGTTCATGACTTTTTCATGAAATGTAACCAGAGTGTTGCTGACGGATACATAATAGGAAAATCTTCACCGAATTTTGTTTTTCTCAGATCACAGCCAAACTGTACAGGTGCGTAGTAGCTTTGATTCTTTATCCATTCATTCATCTAACGACATAAAAAACACAATCACCGGTTCTGTGTCAGACTCCCCCTTTTTTTAAATTTGGCAACACCCGAGTGTGACCGAGTGTGGCATAATCTTAAAATCTCCCCCAGATACTTATTTTGTGTCGTATCAAGTTCAAACTCGACAGACTTGTAGAACTTTTGATGCTCTATCGATTCATGCATCAAACTATATCAGCAAAAATCTACACAAAAAGTTTATGACTTTTTCATGAAATGTAACCAGAGTGTTGCCGACGGATACATAATAGGAAAATATTCCCCGATTTTTTTTTCTCAGATCACAGCCAAACTGTACAGGCGCGTAGTAGCTTTGCTTCGTTACCCATTATTTCAACAAACAACATGAAAAACACAATCACCGATTCTGTGTCAGACTTCCTCTTTTTTTAAATTTGGCAACACCCGAGTGTGACCGAGTGTGGCATAATCTTAAAATCTCCCCCAGATACTTTTTTTGTGTCGTATCAAGTTCAAACTCGGCAGACGCGTAGAGCTTTTGATTATCTGTCCATTCATGCATCAAACTATATCAGAACACATCTACAGAAAAAATTCATTACTTCCTCATGAAATGTCACCAGAGTGCTGCCAACGGATACATTATCACCGAAATTCTTTTTTCTCTGATCACAGCCAAACTGTACAGGCGCGTAGTCCTGCTGCTTCTTTATCCATTCATCAACTAAACAACATAAAAAACACAATCACGGGCTCAGTGTCAGACTTCCCCTTATAGAAAATTTGGCAACACCCGAGTGTGTCAAAGTGTGACAGAATTTTAAAATCTTCCCCGGTTACGCATTGTTTGTCGATGGGGATTTGGATTTGAACATGGGTCAGTCGGTCCTAAGCCGAACCTGAAATGGGTCCATGACGAGCGCATCTCCCTCTGGCGCAGACGTGCGAGCTCGTGGATAGGCGAAAGGGAATCCCGTTCTCATTCGGGAGCCTGGTTGGGGAACCGTTCGAGCTCTCGTGCTCGTCGTGGCAACACGAATAATCCTTGGGACGCTGGTGGAGACGCCGGGAAGAGTTTTCTTTTCTGCTTAAGGGAGCAACGTCCCTGGAATTCTGTCGTGGAGAGATAGGGATATGTTTCCGAAGAGCGTCGCATTTGTGCGACGTCCGTGCGTTTCTACCGGCCCTTGAAAACCAAGGGGAGGGCCACGTGAACGATCCCACCAGACCGTACCGATATCCGCATCAGGTCCCCAAGGTGAACAGCCTCTAGGCGATAGACGAATGTAGGTAAGGGAAATCGGCAAATTGGATCCTTAACTTCGGGATAAGGATTGGCTCTGAAGGTCGAGAGGGTCGGGCTTGGTAGCAGGAAGCGGCTGGCTACAGAGTCGGGCTTGGGCGCCTTAACGGGCTTGCCGATCCCTTCTCAAGCTGGCCGTCGAAAGCTCAACTATGTCTTAAGCCTCCGGTGCTTAACTGTTACTTAGGAGAAGCTAAGGGCTTTTTAGCTAGGACTTAAGCTTGAGTTGACATCGTCAAAATTTAGTTCTACTAGCCCAAAATAAGCTAAAATTTTCGCCTGCGGCGCTTACATTAGTTTTGTTCGTATCCAATAGTGTTCGAAGCACTTTGCAACACCCTGGCATTTTTTGTTTCCATGGCACCGATCGTGTCCCCCAGTGTTTGTCACACTTTGGAACACCCTGGTGTTGCAGAACTGTCATAATAGTTCGTGTCCCCCTGTGTTTATCCTGGTTTTGCTGACCCGCAACCGTAACAAATGGATCGTGTCCCTCAGTTTGCAGCACTTTGCAACACCCTGACATGTCTAGTTTCCATGGTACCGGTCGTGTCCCCAAGTCTTTGTCACACTTTGCCACACTGGTGCTGCTGAACCGTCATAATAGTTCGTGTCCCCCTATGTTTTTCCTGCTGTTGCCGAACCGTAACCGTAACAAATGATCGTGTCCCCCAGTGTTTGCAGCACTTTGGGTCCTTAACTTCGGTTTAAGGATTGGCTCTGAAGGTCGGGAGGGTCGGGCTTGGTAGCAGGAAGAGGCTGGCTACAGAGTCGGGCTTGGGCGCCTTAACGGGCACTCCGATCCCTTCTCAAGCCGGCCGTTGATTTCGTGTTGATTTTCGTGTTGATTTCGTTGATTTCGTGATCGTGTCCCTCAGTGTTTGTGGCACTTTGCAACACCCTGACATGTCTAGTTTCCATGGTACCAGTCGTGTCCCCCAGTGTTTGTCACACTTTGGAACACCCTGGTGCTGCTGAACCGTCATAATAGTTCGTGTCCCCCTATGTTTTTCCTGGTGTTGCCGAACCGTAACCGTAACAAATAATCGTGTCCCCTAGTTTTGCAGCACTTTGCAACACCCTTGCATGTCTAGTTTCCATGGTACCGATCATGTCCCCAGTGTGTGTCACACTTTGGAACACCCTGGTGTTGCTGAACCGTAACAACGGATCGTGTCCCCTTGTGTTTGCAGCACTTTGCAACACCCTGGCATGTTTTGTTTCCATTGCATGGATCGTGTTCCCCAGTGTTTGTCACACTTTGGAACACCCTGGTGTTGCAGAACCGTCATAATATTTCGTGTCCCCCTGTGTGTATCCTGGTTTTGCTAACCCGTAACCGTAACAAATGGATCGTGACCCGCAGTGTTTGCAGCACTTTGCAACACTCTGGCATGTCTAGTTTCCATGGTTCCGGTCGTGTCACCCAGTGTTTTTGACACCGTGCAACACCCGAGTGCTCCTTCCCCCTGTGCCGCACGATTTTACCTGCCGACGCATGATTTCCCCTATAGCCGGAAGATCTTTCATAAGGGCAACACCATGCAACACTTTGGAACACCCTGGTGTGGCTGAAACGTAACAATGAATCGTGTCCCCCTGTGTTTGTCACACTTTGGAACACTGTGGTGTTGCTGAACCGAAACCGTAACAATGGATCGTGTCCCACAGAGTTTGCAGCACTTTGCAACACCCTTGCATGGTCAGTTTCCATTGCGCCAATCGTGTCCCCCAGTGTTTGTCACACTTTGGAACACCCTGGTGTTGCTGAACCGTCATAGTATTTCGTGTCCCCCTGTAAGGGCCGCAAGATCTCCCAGCAATGGCAACATCATGCAACACTTCGGAACAACCTGGTGGCAACCATGGCAACGGCA
>JAUPMV010000110.1:25000-35000 GCA_030848855.1 Branchinecta sandiegonensis
AAGTTGGACTTAGTCAAATTTCAGTCAACGAACTCGGATCCTGACTCCAAGTTGGACTTAGTCAAATTTCAGTCAACGAACTCGGATCCTGACTCCAAGTTGGACTTAGTCAAATTTCAGTCAACGAACTCGGATCCTGACTCCAAGTTGGACTTAGTCAAATTTCAGTCAACGAACTCGGATCCTGACTCCAAGTTGGACTTAGTCAAATTTCAGTCAACGAACTCGGATCCTGACTCCAAGTTGGACTTAGTCAAATTTCAGTCAACGAACTCGGATCCTGACTCCAAGTTGGACTTAGTCAAATTTCAGTCAACGAACTCGGATCCTGACTCCAAGTTGGACTTAGTCAAATTTCAGTCAACGAACTCGGATCCTGACTCCAAGTTGGACTTAGTCAAATTTCAGTCAACGAACTCGGATCCTGACTCCAAGTTGGACTTAGTCAAATTTCAGTCAACGAACTCGGATCCTGACTCCAAGTTGGACTTAGTCAAATTTCAGTCAACGAACTCGGATCCTGACTCCAAGTTGGACTTAGTCAAATTTCAGTCAACGAACTCGGATCCTGACTCCAAGTTGGACTTAGTCAAATTTCAGTCAACGAACTCGGATCCTGACTCCAAGTTGGACTTAGTCAAATTTCAGTCAACGAACTCGGATCCTGACTCCAAGTTGGACTTAGTCAAATTTCAGTCAACGAACTCGGATCCTGACTCCAAGTTGGACTTAGTCAAATTTCAGTCAACGAACTCGGATCCTGACTCCAAGTTGGACTTAGTCAAATTTCAGTCAACGAACTCGGATCCTGACTCCAAGTTGGACTTAGTCAAATTTCAGTCAACGAACTCGGATCCTGACTCCAAGTTGGACTTAGTCAAATTTCAGTCAACGAACTCGGATCCTGACTCCAAGTTGGACTTTGTCATAATATCAATCAACGAACCAGGATCCTACCTGCAAAAAGACCAAATTTTTTTTTATTGCGGCGCCCGACCTTATTTGTGTCAGAGACCTCATCGCTGCACTTTTTAATTTTTATCCAACTTTTGGACTTAGCAAATTTCACTCGAACAGGGATCACGTCCGAAATATTTTTCACGCTGCGTCCTCCACGGCATCTTCAAACTTCAAAGCGCTTTGAGATCTCATTTCACGCTGCGCCCGACCCGTCAAGTTCAAAGCGCTTTGAGTTCCGATTTCACGCTGCGTCCGCCACGTCTTTTCGAAGGCGACCGAGGTCTCCGGACAAAATATTTTTTTAAAGCGGCGCCCGACCTAATTTGGGTCAGAGACCTCATCGCTGCACTTTTTAATTTTTAACCAACTTTTGGACTTAGCAAATTTCACTCGAACAGGGATCACGTCCGAAATATTTTTCACGCTGCGTCCTCCACGGCATCTTCAAACTTCAAAGCGCTTTGAGATCTCATTTCACGCTGCGCCCGACCCGTCAAGTTCAAAGCGCTTTGAGTTCCGATTTCACGCTGCGTCCGCCACGTCTTTTCGAAGGCGACCGAGGTCTCCGGACAAAATATTTTTTTAAAGCGGCGCCCGACCTAATTTGGGTCAGAGACCTCATCGCTGCACTTTTTAATTTTTAACCAACTTTTGGACTTAGCAAATTTCACTCGAACAGGGATCACGTCCGAAATATTTTTCACGCTGCGTCCTCCACGGCATCTTCAAACTTCAAAGCGCTTTGAGATCTCATTTCACGCTGCGCCCGACCCGTCAAGTTCAAAGCGCTTTGAGTTCCGATTTCACGCTGCGTCCGCCACGTCTTTTCGAAGGCGACCGAGGTCTCCGGACCAAATATTTTTTTAATGCGGCGCCCGACCTAATTTGGATCAGAGACCTCATCGTTGCACTTTTCGAGTTTTAACCGAATTTTTGGACTTAGCAAATTTCACTCGAGCTGGGATCCAGCCGTCCAAGTTTTTTTCCAACGGGGTCCGCAGCGTGAAATCGAAGGCGAAGCTCCCCGGACCAAATATTTTTTTAAAGCGGCGCCCGACCTAATTTGGGTCAGAGACCTCATCGCTGCACTTTTTAATTTTTAACCAACTTTTGGACTTAGCAAATTTCACTCGAACAGGGATCACGTCCGAAATATTTTTCACGCTGCGTCCTCCACGTCAACTTCAATCTTCAAAGCGCTTTGAGATCTCATTTCACGCTGTGTCCGACCCGTCAAGTTCAAAGCGCTTTGATATCCGATTTCACGCTGCGTCCGACCCGTCAAGTTCAAAGCGCTTTGAGATCCGATTTCACGCTGCGTCCGCCACGTCTTTTCGAAGGTGATCGAGGTCTCCGGACCAAAATTTTTTTTTATTGCGGCGCCCGACCTAATTTGGGTCAGAGACCTCATCGCTGCACTTTTTAATTTTTAACCAACTTTTGGACTTAGCAAAATTGCAAAAAGCCAACAGCACCCGGTGTTCCCAAGCGGTCACCCATCTAAGTACTGACCGGGCCCGACGTTGTGTGACATTCCAGGATCTGACGAGACTGGGTACTTTCAACGTGGTATGGCCGTTGGCGAAAGGAAGAATCGCGGTCGGACGAATAGATGATTTATCAAAAATTGAATAATATAAAAGGAAACTGCTTTCGCGAATACGAAAAGTTATTGTGGATTCTTAAAACGTGCTAAGAAGGCAAGAGAGCTCAAATAAAAGGAAATTCATGCAGAGTCATCACGATAATATTGAATATTGTTCAGATTCTAATAAATGGCTATTTAACAGCCGCCATTTTGTTTCCTTTGTTAGCAACGGAAGAATCTTGAATTAAGTGGGTTGCAGACGGAATCAACTAGGAAACGGCAAAATAAGGAAGAAATTGAAATTGTGGAGATCTTCCGATAATAGAAAAGACGGGATAGTTATGGGCTTAAGGAAATGAAGCGAAAAGGCGGACAAAGATTCAACAAATATCGGGAACACGTGGGGCGCACAATTACCGGCAGACAGACGCCATTTTGTTTTCTGTTGTGAACAATGGAAAGTTTCAAAATCAAAGAAGTTACGGTTAAAATAAGCAATAGAAAGGTGAAAAATAGGTTTAAAAGTTATGAGACTGCTTTATTTATATTGCAGGACATGATCCGAAACTTTTTGACGCTAGTTTTCGATCTTTTGAAGTACTTTATCATCATCGTTTAAGCTAAAACAGTCGAAAACTTTGGGTTTTTTGGTATAACTTATTGCCGGGGAATGCAGCGTTTATTAATTTATCAATTCCGATGTTTTTTTTCTATCCTAGGTATTGTTTTTCACCTGCCGAGATTTTTTTTTTTAGTTTTTCAAACAAAAGTTGTGCGTCGTAATGAAACATTAATTAATTTACCTTTCCCGATGTTTTATTTCTATCCTGTATCTTGTTTTTCACGTTTCTAAATCTTTTTTTCCGATAATTATTTGAATCCTGCAAGTCTAGTACCAGCCGTATGCGACATGTCCGCCTTCAAATCCTTAAAAGTATCGAACGAAAAGTGACGAAAAAGTGAAAAAATAGAAAAGTTTTATTAATAAAATGTTCAGTTTTATTCAGTTAGAATCATCTCCAATCACTTTAGGCCTGATTCGGTTCATTTCGGAAGAAATCGTGTTTTTTAACTTGTTAGAAATGCTTTTAAAACATGCACAAAAGATGTAATTATTGTTCCTCTATTATACCATATCATTTCCCTTTCCTATTTTCATTCCCCCCTCCCTTTTATTCCACTTTTCATTTCACACCCATCGCGATTTTTCTAAGTCCACAAGTATCGGTAGTTGTGCCATGTCGCAGTCACCGGAGGCTTCCGAAACATATATGTAGTACCTAGTAGTCGGAGTCAGAGCCGAGAGGCGGGCGGATCACGGAGCGAGCGAGGATACCGGGGGCACGCCTTTCGAGGCTGTGGAGACTGGTGGCGTCTCGGGAGCTTTCGTGATAAGCGAGCTCAGTAGGGTTTGACGAAGATGAAGGGTGCTACAGCCTGAGAGACGGACGGTTCTCGGAGCGTGTGAACATGCAGGTTTGTGCCTCGGTTGAAAGGCCGGGGTGAGACGACTTGCAGCGTTTCTGGCGTTCTGTTGCAGGTTCCGTTTTGAAGGAAAGGTACTGGGTGTGAGGTGACGGAATCCGAAAGACGGACTATTCTCGGAGCGAATGAGATTGCAGGGGACACGCCTTTTTAAAGGCTGTGATGACCACTTCTCATGAGTTCGGTAGCAAGCTCAGTCTAGTAGGATTTTACGCCGAGCATTCGGTCCTGAAGCCGGAGAGATGGGCGTTCACGGAGTGTGTGAACATGCTAGTTTGTGCGTCGGTTGAAAGGCTGGGGTGAGATGGCTTGTAGCGTTTCTGGCGTTCTGTTGCAGGTTTCGTTTCGAAGGCAGGTGCTGGGTGTAAGGCGACGGAATCCGAAAGACGGACTATTCTCGGAGCGAATGAGATTGCAGGGGACACGCCTTTTTAAAGGCTGTGATGACCACTTCTCATGAGCTCTGTAGTAAGCTTCTTCTAGTAGGATTTTAAGCCTAGCATTCGGTCCTAAAGCCGGAGAGACGGACGATTCTCGGAGCGCTTGAACATATAGGTTTGTGCCTCGGTTGGAAGGCCGGAGTGAGATGACTAGCAGCGTTTCTGGCACTCTGCTGCAGGTTCCATTTTGAAGGAAGGTACTGGTGTGAGGCATCGAGGACCGAAAGACGGACGATTCTCGGAGCGAACGAGGACTGACTTGGTCACCGCAGAGTAGGACAAGGGTTGTGCAAACACGCGGTAGCTGGGAAAGCTTTGTGAGTTCTGTTGCAGGCTCCGTTTAGTAGAAATTTGGTGTTGAGCAGGCTGTGCCATCTGCCTTAGAGACGGACGATTCTCGGAGCACTTTTTGTGCTTTGTTGCAGGTTCCGACTCGAAGGAAATTGTTGTCACGGCAATATCTGCATTATCGTATATCGATGATCTGCAGGCAAAGGAAACGTGTATGACTGGAAGTGGAACAAGGAAGCAGCACGAAATTGACGAATCCGTCGGGTGGACGGTATGTGCGAGAGAACTGGCCCATTGTCGATGCGAAACGGAGAGTGTCTTTTTCAAGACGCTTCTCGTATGTTGAGTGAGAAGAGACGGGTCCAGTGGGACCGTCTCGAACTGAGTGTCCTCGCTTCGGCGAGGTTCACAGCAGTTACCTGGTTGATCCTGCCAGTAGCATATGCTTGTCTCAAAGATTAAGCCATGCATGTCTAAGTACAAGCTGTTATGCAGCGAAACCGCGAATGGCTCAATAAATCAGTTATGGTTCCTTAGATCGTACTATCCTACTTGGATAACTGTGGTAATTCTAGAGCTAATACATGCACAATAGCCCCGACCTTACGGAAGGGGTGCTTTTATTAGATCAAGACCAATCGGACTTCGGTCCGTATCTTGGTGACTCTGAATAACTTTGTGCCGATCGCATGGTCTAGCACCGGCGACGCATCTTTCAAATGTCTGCCTTATCAACTGTCGATGGTAGGTTATGCGCCTACCATGGTTGCAACGGGTAACGGGGAATCGGGGTTCGATTCCGGAGAGGGAGCCTGAGAAACGGCTACCACATCCAAGGAAGGCAGCAGGCGCGCAAATTACCCACTCCCGGCACGGGGAGGTAGTGACGAAAAATAACGATGCAGGACTCATCCGAGGCCCTGTGATTGGAATGAGTACACTTTAAATCCTTTAACGAGGACCTATTGGAGGGCAAGTCTGGTGCCAGCAGCCGCGGTAACTCCAGCTCCAATAGCGTATATTAAAGTTGCTGCGGTTAAAAAGCTCGTAGTTGGATATCGGTCGCGATCAGGTGGTGCCGCCTCGCGGTGTGCACTGCCTTGATTGGACAATCCACCGGACTGTCCGGGGTGCTCTTAACCGAGTGTCCTGGGTGGCCGGTACGTTTACTTTGAACAAATTAGAGTGCTTAAAGCAGGTGCTCCGCGCCTGAATATCACAGCATGGAATGATGGAATAGGACCTCGGTCTTATTTTGTTGGTTTTCTGGACTTGAGGTAATGGTTAATAGAGACAGACGGGGGCATTCGTACTGCGACGCTAGAGGTGAAATTCTTGGACCGTCGCAAGACGAACAACTGCGAAAGCATTTGCCAAGAATGTTTTCATTAATCAAGAACGAAAGTTAGAGGTTCGAAGGCGATCAGATACCGCCCTAGTTCTAACCATAAACGATGCCAACCAGCGATCCGCAGACGTTACTTCAATGACTCTGCGGGCAGCTTCCGGGAAACCAAAGTTTTTGGGTTCCGGGGGAAGTATGGTTGCAAAGCTGAAACTTAAAGGAATTGACGGAAGGGCACCACCAGGAGTGGAGCCTGCGGCTTAATTTGACTCAACACGGGAAACCTCACCAGGCCCGGACACTGGAAGGATTGACAGATTGAGAGCTCTTTCTTGATTCGGTGGGTGGTGGTGCATGGCCGTTCTTAGTTGGTGGAGCGATTTGTCTGGTTAATTCCGATAACGAACGAGACTCTAGCCTGCTAAATAGATGACGTATCTTCGGGTACGTTACTCTTCTTAGAGGGACAAGTGGCGTCTAGCCATATGAAAGTGAGCAATAACAGGTCTGTGATGCCCTTAGATGTCCTGGGCCGCACGCGCGCTACACTGAAAGAATCAGCGCGTCTTCCCTGTCCGAGAGGACCGGGTAACCGCTGAACCTCTTTCGTGGTTGGGATTGGGGACTGCAAGGATCCCCATGAACCAGGAATCCCTAGTAGGTGCAAGTCATTAGCTTGCGTCGATTACGTCCCTGCCCTTTGTACACACCGCCCGTCGCTACTACCGATTGAATGATTTAGTGAGAACTTCGGACGATCCGCCGGGCCGTCCTCTGGATGGCTTCGGTGTTGATTGAAAGATGTTCAAACTTGATCCTTTAGAGGAAGTAAAAGTCGTAACAAGGTTTCCGTAGGTGAACCTGCGGAAGGATCATTAACGAGTGCTGCACTAACCGTGCGCATTGTGATGAGAGTACTCGGACGCGGGATGTCGGGCGAAGCTTTACGGCCTTGCTGGCTTCCGCGGACGGGGAAAAGGGCATGCTAAATCGGAGTTCAAAGTCAGAGCACGATCTTTGTGTAGCGGGATTCCACTGGGCTACCCCTTGTAGCGCGCCCGAAGCGAATCCCGCTGGCCGAAGAGCGCATGACTAAGGACTCTGCTGATGCGTGTCGTCTGAGACGCGACTGGCTAGTAGACGACGCGCTGCTTCCGTTGCTGCGGGTAGAATTCCCTCTGGCCCCCCTGTTGCGTGCCAAAGGAAGGAAGCCCGCTAGGAGGCGTATCGTGTCGGACACTGGCTGTTTGCTGCCAGACAACCAGAGGGTTGCGAAAAGCAGACCGTTCGCTGTTGTGCGAATCTCCGTTGTTGCGGGACAAAGTTGAGTGGCCCCCTCGTTGCGCGCCGAGGACCCAGTCCCGCTAGGAGCAAATCTCGCTATACGGCTGAGCAGACTGTGAGTTGCTGAAAGTTTGACCTCGTGCGCATCTCCGTTGTATGCGGGACGGAGTTGAGTGGCCCCCTTGTTGCGTGTCGAGGACGAAGGCCCGCTAGGATCGAAGCGCACTTGACGATCGAACTGGAGGCGATAGCGGGGTGTTTGTCGTTGTGTGCAACTCCGTTGCCGCGGGAAGAATTTCATTGGCCCCCATGTCGTGCGCCAAAGGAAGGAGGCCTGCTAGGAGTGGATCGCGCTATACGATTGAACCGGCTGCGAAGAGCGTTGGTCTTTTGCGAATCTCCGTTGTATGCGGGACAGAGTTGAGGGGCCCCCTTGTTGCGTGCTGAGGACGAAGGCCCGCTCGGATCGAGTCGCAATTGAACCAGCAATCTCTGCAGTATCCGCCGTAGTCCTTTGGATTGGAGGAGAGATTAATTTCTCTCCTCGGAGTTTGTTGTTTTGTGAGAAACACTTTTTTTATTGTTGAACCGTTGCTTGTGGACTCTTCTTATTCGGGTGAAAATCCGATGAGAAAACCGAGAAATGACCCTGGGGGATGGATCACTCGGCTCGTATCACGAAGACGAACGCAGCTAGACGCGTGATTCCATGCGAACTGCAGGACACATGGAACGTCTATCCTTCGAACGCACATGGCAGTCCAGCCTCTGGCTTGGACTACACCTGGCTGAGGGTCGGTTTATTATATACATACGACTGGGAGTTGGTACGCGGTGGGGTGACACCCACGGCTAAGACTCCCTGGGTTCGTAATCTGGGAGGATTCCCGATGGCCTCGCTGCCGTTCAGGGCAACCTTCTTAAATGTATGGCAATGTCCGACGAGATCCGGCACCTGTTCGCAGACTAGCTGGGGAACGTCGTTCGTGAGATTTGCCGCTGGGGCGTACGCCTGGTCACCGCAGAGTAGCGCACGTGGCGCGAAAATACGCGGTAGCCGGGATGTGCTTTGAATAATTCGTTTCGTTGTCACTAGTGAGGTGTGGAAGACAAGAGGGCAAGTCGGACCATGGCAGTGAGAGATAAAGTGAGACGAAAAGAATGGGCACATAAACGTACGATACCGGTCGCGGCGAGTCTTGTGGACGATGGTCCCGATACGCTGGAACTGTCTATATACGGGTGAGCGTCGATGCTCGATGGAACTTATCGTTGCTGGCGAGTGTTCTCAGTCGTGAGACCTCAACCAAACCTATTCTCTGACCTCAGCTCAGGTGAGGCGACCCGCTTGACTTAAGCATATTAGTCAGCGGAGGAAAAGAAACTAACAAGGATTCCCCTAGTAGCGGCGAGCGAAGAGGGAAGAGCCCAGCACCAAGGGCCGGTCGTAGCCTCACGGCCGCGGCTCGGCCGATGCGGTGTTTAGGAGCTCCTTGAACCCTCGTTCACCAAGTCTAAAGTCCTCATGAATGTGGCTCGATTGCCCAAAGCGGGTGTCAGGCCCTTAGGACTGGTGTTCGAAGGCCCATGGGAGTCTCCTTAGAGTCGGGTTGCTTGAGCGTGCAGCCCTAAGCAGGTGGTAAACTCCATCTAAGGCTAAATATGGATACGAGACCGATAGTGGACAAGTACCGCGAGGGAAAGTTGAAAAGAACTTTGAAGAGAGAGTTCAATAGTGCGTGAAATCCTCCAGGGGGTTAAACGGATGGACCTTCGAAGCTCGAGCCGTTACGGGATCAGCGTTCGTGCAATGTCTGTCTCGGTAGCGCGGTTGCGGCTTGCCGTGGATCGCGTGGCTGGGGCGGTGCCTCTGTGCGGGCGTGTATTCCTGTGCGGATTCGTATCCTGCACGTGACTGGGGCGGCGTCAGACGGATCCGGTTTCGAGGTGCTTCGGCATCGAGGGCTGGTCTCCCGGCGCTGGCTCGGTTCGTTTCTAGAGTCCGCGGGGCAATCGTGGCGAGTCGCAAGACTGTCGGCCACGGGGCCCATGCCCGCGGACGCGCAGGAAGTAGGCGGGACCCATCCGACCCGTCTTGAAACACGGACCAAGGAGTCTAACATGTGCGCGAGTCGTAGGTTGATAAAGACCGAAGGCGAAATGAAAGTGAAGGCACTGCTTGCGGTGCTGAGGGGAGATCCCGTTTCACCTCGGTGGCTCGGGCGCATCCCCGGGGCGTCGCGATCCCGTTGCGGATGCGACGCACCAAGAGCGTACACGTTGGGACCCGAAAGATGGTGACCTATGCCTGGCCAGGTCGAAGTCAGGGGAAACCCTGATGGAGGACCGCAGCGATTCTGACGTGCAAATCGATCGTCGGAGCTTGGTATAGGGGCGAAAGACTAATCGAACCGTCTAGTAGCTGGTTCCTCCCGAAGTTTCCCTCAGGATAGCTGGCGCTCAATGCAAGGAGACGGAGTCTCATCCGGTAAAGCGAATGATTAGAGGCCTTGGGGCCGTAACGGCCTCAACCTATTCTCAAACTTTCAATGGGTGAGAAGCCCAGCCGAACTTGATGTGCGGCGGGGATTTCGGATCCGAGTGCCC
>JAUPMV010000110.1:40000-47500 GCA_030848855.1 Branchinecta sandiegonensis
AAATATTTTTCACGCTGCGTCCTCCACGGCATCTTCAAACTTCAAAGCGCTTTGAGATCTCATTTCACGCTGCGCCCGACCCGTCAAGTTCAAAGCGCTTTGAGTTCCGATTTCACGCTGCGTCCGCCACGTCTTTTCGAAGGCGACCGAGGTCTCCGGACAAAATATTTTTTTAAAGCGGCGCCCGACCTAATTTGGGTCAGAGACCTCATCGCTGCACTTTTTAATTTTTAACCAACTTTTGGACTTAGCAAATTTCACTCGAACAGGGATCACGTCCGAAATATTTTTCACGCTGCGTCCTCCACGGCATCTTCAAACTTCAAAGCGCTTTGAGATCTCATTTCACGCTGCGCCCGACCCGTCAAGTTCAAAGCGCTTTGAGTTCCGATTTCACGCTGCGTCCGCCACGTCTTTTCGAAGGCGACCGAGGTCTCCGGACAAAATATTTTTTTAAAGCGGCGCCCGACCTAATTTGGGTCAGAGACCTCATCGCTGCACTTTTTAATTTTTAACCAACTTTTGGACTTAGCAAATTTCACTCGAACAGGGATCACGTCCGAAATATTTTTCACGCTGCGTCCTCCACGGCATCTTCAAACTTCAAAGCGCTTTGAGATCTCATTTCACGCTGCGCCCGACCCGTCAAGTTCAAAGCGCTTTGAGTTCCGATTTCACGCTGCGTCCGCCACGTCTTTTCGAAGGCGACCGAGGTCTCCGGACCAAATATTTTTTTAATGCGGCGCCCGACCTAATTTGGATCAGAGACCTCATCGTTGCACTTTTCGAGTTTTAACCGAATTTTTGGACTTAGCAAATTTCACTCGAGCTGGGATCCAGCCGTCCAAGTTTTTTTCCAACGGGGTCCGCAGCGTGAAATCGAAGGCGAAGCTCCCCGGACCAAATATTTTTTTAAAGCGGCGCCCGACCTAATTTGGGTCAGAGACCTCATCGCTGCACTTTTTAATTTTTAACCAACTTTTGGACTTAGCAAATTTCACTCGAACAGGGATCACGTCCGAAATATTTTTCACGCTGCGTCCTCCACGTCAACTTCAATCTTCAAAGCGCTTTGAGATCTCATTTCACGCTGTGTCCGACCCGTCAAGTTCAAAGCGCTTTGATATCCGATTTCACGCTGCGTCCGACCCGTCAAGTTCAAAGCGCTTTGAGATCCGATTTCACGCTGCGTCCGCCACGTCTTTTCGAAGGTGATCGAGGTCTCCGGACCAAAATTTTTTTTTATTGCGGCGCCCGACCTAATTTGGGTCAGAGACCTCATCGCTGCACTTTTTAATTTTTAACCAACTTTTGGACTTAGCAAAATTGCAAAAAGCCAACAGCACCCGGTGTTCCCAAGCGGTCACCCATCTAAGTACTGACCGGGCCCGACGTTGTGTGACATTCCAGGATCTGACGAGACTGGGTACTTTCAACGTGGTATGGCCGTTGGCGAAAGGAAGAATCGCGGTCGGACGAATAGATGATTTATCAAAAATTGAATAATATAAAAGGAAACTGCTTTCGCGAATACGAAAAGTTATTGTGGATTCTTAAAACGTGCTAAGAAGGCAAGAGAGCTCAAATAAAAGGAAATTCATGCAGAGTCATCACGATAATATTGAATATTGTTCAGATTCTAATAAATGGCTATTTAACAGCCGCCATTTTGTTTCCTTTGTTAGCAACGGAAGAATCTTGAATTAAGTGGGTTGCAGACGGAATCAACTAGGAAACGGCAAAATAAGGAAGAAATTGAAATTGTGGAGATCTTCCGATAATAGAAAAGACGGGATAGTTATGGGCTTAAGGAAATGAAGCGAAAAGGCGGACAAAGATTCAACAAATATCGGGAACACGTGGGGCGCACAATTACCGGCAGACAGACGCCATTTTGTTTTCTGTTGTGAACAATGGAAAGTTTCAAAATCAAAGAAGTTACGGTTAAAATAAGCAATAGAAAGGTGAAAAATAGGTTTAAAAGTTATGAGACTGCTTTATTTATATTGCAGGACATGATCCGAAACTTTTTGACGCTAGTTTTCGATCTTTTGAAGTACTTTATCATCATCGTTTAAGCTAAAACAGTCGAAAACTTTGGGTTTTTTGGTATAACTTATTGCCGGGGAATGCAGCGTTTATTAATTTATCAATTCCGATGTTTTTTTTCTATCCTAGGTATTGTTTTTCACCTGCCGAGATTTTTTTTTTTAGTTTTTCAAACAAAAGTTGTGCGTCGTAATGAAACATTAATTAATTTACCTTTCCCGATGTTTTATTTCTATCCTGTATCTTGTTTTTCACGTTTCTAAATCTTTTTTTCCGATAATTATTTGAATCCTGCAAGTCTAGTACCAGCCGTATGCGACATGTCCGCCTTCAAATCCTTAAAAGTATCGAACGAAAAGTGACGAAAAAGTGAAAAAATAGAAAAGTTTTATTAATAAAATGTTCAGTTTTATTCAGTTAGAATCATCTCCAATCACTTTAGGCCTGATTCGGTTCATTTCGGAAGAAATCGTGTTTTTTAACTTGTTAGAAATGCTTTTAAAACATGCACAAAAGATGTAATTATTGTTCCTCTATTATACCATATCATTTCCCTTTCCTATTTTCATTCCCCCCTCCCTTTTATTCCACTTTTCATTTCACACCCATCGCGATTTTTCTAAGTCCACAAGTATCGGTAGTTGTGCCATGTCGCAGTCACCGGAGGCTTCCGAAACATATATGTAGTACCTAGTAGTCGGAGTCAGAGCCGAGAGGCGGGCGGATCACGGAGCGAGCGAGGATACCGGGGGCACGCCTTTCGAGGCTGTGGAGACTGGTGGCGTCTCGGGAGCTTTCGTGATAAGCGAGCTCAGTAGGGTTTGACGAAGATGAAGGGTGCTACAGCCTGAGAGACGGACGGTTCTCGGAGCGTGTGAACATGCAGGTTTGTGCCTCGGTTGAAAGGCCGGGGTGAGACGACTTGCAGCGTTTCTGGCGTTCTGTTGCAGGTTCCGTTTTGAAGGAAAGGTACTGGGTGTGAGGTGACGGAATCCGAAAGACGGACTATTCTCGGAGCGAATGAGATTGCAGGGGACACGCCTTTTTAAAGGCTGTGATGACCACTTCTCATGAGTTCGGTAGCAAGCTCAGTCTAGTAGGATTTTACGCCGAGCATTCGGTCCTGAAGCCGGAGAGATGGGCGTTCACGGAGTGTGTGAACATGCTAGTTTGTGCGTCGGTTGAAAGGCTGGGGTGAGATGGCTTGTAGCGTTTCTGGCGTTCTGTTGCAGGTTTCGTTTCGAAGGCAGGTGCTGGGTGTAAGGCGACGGAATCCGAAAGACGGACTATTCTCGGAGCGAATGAGATTGCAGGGGACACGCCTTTTTAAAGGCTGTGATGACCACTTCTCATGAGCTCTGTAGTAAGCTTCTTCTAGTAGGATTTTAAGCCTAGCATTCGGTCCTAAAGCCGGAGAGACGGACGATTCTCGGAGCGCTTGAACATATAGGTTTGTGCCTCGGTTGGAAGGCCGGAGTGAGATGACTAGCAGCGTTTCTGGCACTCTGCTGCAGGTTCCATTTTGAAGGAAGGTACTGGTGTGAGGCATCGAGGACCGAAAGACGGACGATTCTCGGAGCGAACGAGGACTGACTTGGTCACCGCAGAGTAGGACAAGGGTTGTGCAAACACGCGGTAGCTGGGAAAGCTTTGTGAGTTCTGTTGCAGGCTCCGTTTAGTAGAAATTTGGTGTTGAGCAGGCTGTGCCATCTGCCTTAGAGACGGACGATTCTCGGAGCACTTTTTGTGCTTTGTTGCAGGTTCCGACTCGAAGGAAATTGTTGTCACGGCAATATCTGCATTATCGTATATCGATGATCTGCAGGCAAAGGAAACGTGTATGACTGGAAGTGGAACAAGGAAGCAGCACGAAATTGACGAATCCGTCGGGTGGACGGTATGTGCGAGAGAACTGGCCCATTGTCGATGCGAAACGGAGAGTGTCTTTTTCAAGACGCTTCTCGTATGTTGAGTGAGAAGAGACGGGTCCAGTGGGACCGTCTCGAACTGAGTGTCCTCGCTTCGGCGAGGTTCACAGCAGTTACCTGGTTGATCCTGCCAGTAGCATATGCTTGTCTCAAAGATTAAGCCATGCATGTCTAAGTACAAGCTGTTATGCAGCGAAACCGCGAATGGCTCAATAAATCAGTTATGGTTCCTTAGATCGTACTATCCTACTTGGATAACTGTGGTAATTCTAGAGCTAATACATGCACAATAGCCCCGACCTTACGGAAGGGGTGCTTTTATTAGATCAAGACCAATCGGACTTCGGTCCGTATCTTGGTGACTCTGAATAACTTTGTGCCGATCGCATGGTCTAGCACCGGCGACGCATCTTTCAAATGTCTGCCTTATCAACTGTCGATGGTAGGTTATGCGCCTACCATGGTTGCAACGGGTAACGGGGAATCGGGGTTCGATTCCGGAGAGGGAGCCTGAGAAACGGCTACCACATCCAAGGAAGGCAGCAGGCGCGCAAATTACCCACTCCCGGCACGGGGAGGTAGTGACGAAAAATAACGATGCAGGACTCATCCGAGGCCCTGTGATTGGAATGAGTACACTTTAAATCCTTTAACGAGGACCTATTGGAGGGCAAGTCTGGTGCCAGCAGCCGCGGTAACTCCAGCTCCAATAGCGTATATTAAAGTTGCTGCGGTTAAAAAGCTCGTAGTTGGATATCGGTCGCGATCAGGTGGTGCCGCCTCGCGGTGTGCACTGCCTTGATTGGACAATCCACCGGACTGTCCGGGGTGCTCTTAACCGAGTGTCCTGGGTGGCCGGTACGTTTACTTTGAACAAATTAGAGTGCTTAAAGCAGGTGCTCCGCGCCTGAATATCACAGCATGGAATGATGGAATAGGACCTCGGTCTTATTTTGTTGGTTTTCTGGACTTGAGGTAATGGTTAATAGAGACAGACGGGGGCATTCGTACTGCGACGCTAGAGGTGAAATTCTTGGACCGTCGCAAGACGAACAACTGCGAAAGCATTTGCCAAGAATGTTTTCATTAATCAAGAACGAAAGTTAGAGGTTCGAAGGCGATCAGATACCGCCCTAGTTCTAACCATAAACGATGCCAACCAGCGATCCGCAGACGTTACTTCAATGACTCTGCGGGCAGCTTCCGGGAAACCAAAGTTTTTGGGTTCCGGGGGAAGTATGGTTGCAAAGCTGAAACTTAAAGGAATTGACGGAAGGGCACCACCAGGAGTGGAGCCTGCGGCTTAATTTGACTCAACACGGGAAACCTCACCAGGCCCGGACACTGGAAGGATTGACAGATTGAGAGCTCTTTCTTGATTCGGTGGGTGGTGGTGCATGGCCGTTCTTAGTTGGTGGAGCGATTTGTCTGGTTAATTCCGATAACGAACGAGACTCTAGCCTGCTAAATAGATGACGTATCTTCGGGTACGTTACTCTTCTTAGAGGGACAAGTGGCGTCTAGCCATATGAAAGTGAGCAATAACAGGTCTGTGATGCCCTTAGATGTCCTGGGCCGCACGCGCGCTACACTGAAAGAATCAGCGCGTCTTCCCTGTCCGAGAGGACCGGGTAACCGCTGAACCTCTTTCGTGGTTGGGATTGGGGACTGCAAGGATCCCCATGAACCAGGAATCCCTAGTAGGTGCAAGTCATTAGCTTGCGTCGATTACGTCCCTGCCCTTTGTACACACCGCCCGTCGCTACTACCGATTGAATGATTTAGTGAGAACTTCGGACGATCCGCCGGGCCGTCCTCTGGATGGCTTCGGTGTTGATTGAAAGATGTTCAAACTTGATCCTTTAGAGGAAGTAAAAGTCGTAACAAGGTTTCCGTAGGTGAACCTGCGGAAGGATCATTAACGAGTGCTGCACTAACCGTGCGCATTGTGATGAGAGTACTCGGACGCGGGATGTCGGGCGAAGCTTTACGGCCTTGCTGGCTTCCGCGGACGGGGAAAAGGGCATGCTAAATCGGAGTTCAAAGTCAGAGCACGATCTTTGTGTAGCGGGATTCCACTGGGCTACCCCTTGTAGCGCGCCCGAAGCGAATCCCGCTGGCCGAAGAGCGCATGACTAAGGACTCTGCTGATGCGTGTCGTCTGAGACGCGACTGGCTAGTAGACGACGCGCTGCTTCCGTTGCTGCGGGTAGAATTCCCTCTGGCCCCCCTGTTGCGTGCCAAAGGAAGGAAGCCCGCTAGGAGGCGTATCGTGTCGGACACTGGCTGTTTGCTGCCAGACAACCAGAGGGTTGCGAAAAGCAGACCGTTCGCTGTTGTGCGAATCTCCGTTGTTGCGGGACAAAGTTGAGTGGCCCCCTCGTTGCGCGCCGAGGACCCAGTCCCGCTAGGAGCAAATCTCGCTATACGGCTGAGCAGACTGTGAGTTGCTGAAAGTTTGACCTCGTGCGCATCTCCGTTGTATGCGGGACGGAGTTGAGTGGCCCCCTTGTTGCGTGTCGAGGACGAAGGCCCGCTAGGATCGAAGCGCACTTGACGATCGAACTGGAGGCGATAGCGGGGTGTTTGTCGTTGTGTGCAACTCCGTTGCCGCGGGAAGAATTTCATTGGCCCCCATGTCGTGCGCCAAAGGAAGGAGGCCTGCTAGGAGTGGATCGCGCTATACGATTGAACCGGCTGCGAAGAGCGTTGGTCTTTTGCGAATCTCCGTTGTATGCGGGACAGAGTTGAGGGGCCCCCTTGTTGCGTGCTGAGGACGAAGGCCCGCTCGGATCGAGTCGCAATTGAACCAGCAATCTCTGCAGTATCCGCCGTAGTCCTTTGGATTGGAGGAGAGATTAATTTCTCTCCTCGGAGTTTGTTGTTTTGTGAGAAACACTTTTTTTATTGTTGAACCGTTGCTTGTGGACTCTTCTTATTCGGGTGAAAATCCGATGAGAAAACCGAGAAATGACCCTGGGGGATGGATCACTCGGCTCGTATCACGAAGACGAACGCAGCTAGACGCGTGATTCCATGCGAACTGCAGGACACATGGAACGTCTATCCTTCGAACGCACATGGCAGTCCAGCCTCTGGCTTGGACTACACCTGGCTGAGGGTCGGTTTATTATATACATACGACTGGGAGTTGGTACGCGGTGGGGTGACACCCACGGCTAAGACTCCCTGGGTTCGTAATCTGGGAGGATTCCCGATGGCCTCGCTGCCGTTCAGGGCAACCTTCTTAAATGTATGGCAATGTCCGACGAGATCCGGCACCTGTTCGCAGACTAGCTGGGGAACGTCGTTCGTGAGATTTGCCGCTGGGGCGTACGCCTGGTCACCGCAGAGTAGCGCACGTGGCGCGAAAATACGCGGTAGCCGGGATGTGCTTTGAATAATTCGTTTCGTTGTCACTAGTGAGGTGTGGAAGACAAGAGGGCAAGTCGGACCATGGCAGTGAGAGATAAAGTGAGACGAAAAGAATGGGCACATAAACGTACGATACCGGTCGCGGCGA
>JAUPMV010000110.1:52500-60000 GCA_030848855.1 Branchinecta sandiegonensis
CAAATTTCAGTCAACGAACTCGGATCCTGACTCCAAGTTGGACTTTGTCATAATATCAATCAACGAACCAGGATCCTACCTGCAAAAAGACCAAATTTTTTTTTATTGCGGCGCCCGACCTTATTTGTGTCAGAGACCTCATCGCTGCACTTTTTAATTTTTATCCAACTTTTGGACTTAGCAAATTTCACTCGAACAGGGATCACGTCCGAAATATTTTTCACGCTGCGTCCTCCACGGCATCTTCAAACTTCAAAGCGCTTTGAGATCTCATTTCACGCTGCGCCCGACCCGTCAAGTTCAAAGCGCTTTGAGTTCCGATTTCACGCTGCGTCCGCCACGTCTTTTCGAAGGCGACCGAGGTCTCCGGACAAAATATTTTTTTAAAGCGGCGCCCGACCTAATTTGGGTCAGAGACCTCATCGCTGCACTTTTTAATTTTTAACCAACTTTTGGACTTAGCAAATTTCACTCGAACAGGGATCACGTCCGAAATATTTTTCACGCTGCGTCCTCCACGGCATCTTCAAACTTCAAAGCGCTTTGAGATCTCATTTCACGCTGCGCCCGACCCGTCAAGTTCAAAGCGCTTTGAGTTCCGATTTCACGCTGCGTCCGCCACGTCTTTTCGAAGGCGACCGAGGTCTCCGGACAAAATATTTTTTTAAAGCGGCGCCCGACCTAATTTGGGTCAGAGACCTCATCGCTGCACTTTTTAATTTTTAACCAACTTTTGGACTTAGCAAATTTCACTCGAACAGGGATCACGTCCGAAATATTTTTCACGCTGCGTCCTCCACGGCATCTTCAAACTTCAAAGCGCTTTGAGATCTCATTTCACGCTGCGCCCGACCCGTCAAGTTCAAAGCGCTTTGAGTTCCGATTTCACGCTGCGTCCGCCACGTCTTTTCGAAGGCGACCGAGGTCTCCGGACCAAATATTTTTTTAATGCGGCGCCCGACCTAATTTGGATCAGAGACCTCATCGTTGCACTTTTCGAGTTTTAACCGAATTTTTGGACTTAGCAAATTTCACTCGAGCTGGGATCCAGCCGTCCAAGTTTTTTTCCAACGGGGTCCGCAGCGTGAAATCGAAGGCGAAGCTCCCCGGACCAAATATTTTTTTAAAGCGGCGCCCGACCTAATTTGGGTCAGAGACCTCATCGCTGCACTTTTTAATTTTTAACCAACTTTTGGACTTAGCAAATTTCACTCGAACAGGGATCACGTCCGAAATATTTTTCACGCTGCGTCCTCCACGTCAACTTCAATCTTCAAAGCGCTTTGAGATCTCATTTCACGCTGTGTCCGACCCGTCAAGTTCAAAGCGCTTTGATATCCGATTTCACGCTGCGTCCGACCCGTCAAGTTCAAAGCGCTTTGAGATCCGATTTCACGCTGCGTCCGCCACGTCTTTTCGAAGGTGATCGAGGTCTCCGGACCAAAATTTTTTTTTATTGCGGCGCCCGACCTAATTTGGGTCAGAGACCTCATCGCTGCACTTTTTAATTTTTAACCAACTTTTGGACTTAGCAAAATTGCAAAAAGCCAACAGCACCCGGTGTTCCCAAGCGGTCACCCATCTAAGTACTGACCGGGCCCGACGTTGTGTGACATTCCAGGATCTGACGAGACTGGGTACTTTCAACGTGGTATGGCCGTTGGCGAAAGGAAGAATCGCGGTCGGACGAATAGATGATTTATCAAAAATTGAATAATATAAAAGGAAACTGCTTTCGCGAATACGAAAAGTTATTGTGGATTCTTAAAACGTGCTAAGAAGGCAAGAGAGCTCAAATAAAAGGAAATTCATGCAGAGTCATCACGATAATATTGAATATTGTTCAGATTCTAATAAATGGCTATTTAACAGCCGCCATTTTGTTTCCTTTGTTAGCAACGGAAGAATCTTGAATTAAGTGGGTTGCAGACGGAATCAACTAGGAAACGGCAAAATAAGGAAGAAATTGAAATTGTGGAGATCTTCCGATAATAGAAAAGACGGGATAGTTATGGGCTTAAGGAAATGAAGCGAAAAGGCGGACAAAGATTCAACAAATATCGGGAACACGTGGGGCGCACAATTACCGGCAGACAGACGCCATTTTGTTTTCTGTTGTGAACAATGGAAAGTTTCAAAATCAAAGAAGTTACGGTTAAAATAAGCAATAGAAAGGTGAAAAATAGGTTTAAAAGTTATGAGACTGCTTTATTTATATTGCAGGACATGATCCGAAACTTTTTGACGCTAGTTTTCGATCTTTTGAAGTACTTTATCATCATCGTTTAAGCTAAAACAGTCGAAAACTTTGGGTTTTTTGGTATAACTTATTGCCGGGGAATGCAGCGTTTATTAATTTATCAATTCCGATGTTTTTTTTCTATCCTAGGTATTGTTTTTCACCTGCCGAGATTTTTTTTTTTAGTTTTTCAAACAAAAGTTGTGCGTCGTAATGAAACATTAATTAATTTACCTTTCCCGATGTTTTATTTCTATCCTGTATCTTGTTTTTCACGTTTCTAAATCTTTTTTTCCGATAATTATTTGAATCCTGCAAGTCTAGTACCAGCCGTATGCGACATGTCCGCCTTCAAATCCTTAAAAGTATCGAACGAAAAGTGACGAAAAAGTGAAAAAATAGAAAAGTTTTATTAATAAAATGTTCAGTTTTATTCAGTTAGAATCATCTCCAATCACTTTAGGCCTGATTCGGTTCATTTCGGAAGAAATCGTGTTTTTTAACTTGTTAGAAATGCTTTTAAAACATGCACAAAAGATGTAATTATTGTTCCTCTATTATACCATATCATTTCCCTTTCCTATTTTCATTCCCCCCTCCCTTTTATTCCACTTTTCATTTCACACCCATCGCGATTTTTCTAAGTCCACAAGTATCGGTAGTTGTGCCATGTCGCAGTCACCGGAGGCTTCCGAAACATATATGTAGTACCTAGTAGTCGGAGTCAGAGCCGAGAGGCGGGCGGATCACGGAGCGAGCGAGGATACCGGGGGCACGCCTTTCGAGGCTGTGGAGACTGGTGGCGTCTCGGGAGCTTTCGTGATAAGCGAGCTCAGTAGGGTTTGACGAAGATGAAGGGTGCTACAGCCTGAGAGACGGACGGTTCTCGGAGCGTGTGAACATGCAGGTTTGTGCCTCGGTTGAAAGGCCGGGGTGAGACGACTTGCAGCGTTTCTGGCGTTCTGTTGCAGGTTCCGTTTTGAAGGAAAGGTACTGGGTGTGAGGTGACGGAATCCGAAAGACGGACTATTCTCGGAGCGAATGAGATTGCAGGGGACACGCCTTTTTAAAGGCTGTGATGACCACTTCTCATGAGTTCGGTAGCAAGCTCAGTCTAGTAGGATTTTACGCCGAGCATTCGGTCCTGAAGCCGGAGAGATGGGCGTTCACGGAGTGTGTGAACATGCTAGTTTGTGCGTCGGTTGAAAGGCTGGGGTGAGATGGCTTGTAGCGTTTCTGGCGTTCTGTTGCAGGTTTCGTTTCGAAGGCAGGTGCTGGGTGTAAGGCGACGGAATCCGAAAGACGGACTATTCTCGGAGCGAATGAGATTGCAGGGGACACGCCTTTTTAAAGGCTGTGATGACCACTTCTCATGAGCTCTGTAGTAAGCTTCTTCTAGTAGGATTTTAAGCCTAGCATTCGGTCCTAAAGCCGGAGAGACGGACGATTCTCGGAGCGCTTGAACATATAGGTTTGTGCCTCGGTTGGAAGGCCGGAGTGAGATGACTAGCAGCGTTTCTGGCACTCTGCTGCAGGTTCCATTTTGAAGGAAGGTACTGGTGTGAGGCATCGAGGACCGAAAGACGGACGATTCTCGGAGCGAACGAGGACTGACTTGGTCACCGCAGAGTAGGACAAGGGTTGTGCAAACACGCGGTAGCTGGGAAAGCTTTGTGAGTTCTGTTGCAGGCTCCGTTTAGTAGAAATTTGGTGTTGAGCAGGCTGTGCCATCTGCCTTAGAGACGGACGATTCTCGGAGCACTTTTTGTGCTTTGTTGCAGGTTCCGACTCGAAGGAAATTGTTGTCACGGCAATATCTGCATTATCGTATATCGATGATCTGCAGGCAAAGGAAACGTGTATGACTGGAAGTGGAACAAGGAAGCAGCACGAAATTGACGAATCCGTCGGGTGGACGGTATGTGCGAGAGAACTGGCCCATTGTCGATGCGAAACGGAGAGTGTCTTTTTCAAGACGCTTCTCGTATGTTGAGTGAGAAGAGACGGGTCCAGTGGGACCGTCTCGAACTGAGTGTCCTCGCTTCGGCGAGGTTCACAGCAGTTACCTGGTTGATCCTGCCAGTAGCATATGCTTGTCTCAAAGATTAAGCCATGCATGTCTAAGTACAAGCTGTTATGCAGCGAAACCGCGAATGGCTCAATAAATCAGTTATGGTTCCTTAGATCGTACTATCCTACTTGGATAACTGTGGTAATTCTAGAGCTAATACATGCACAATAGCCCCGACCTTACGGAAGGGGTGCTTTTATTAGATCAAGACCAATCGGACTTCGGTCCGTATCTTGGTGACTCTGAATAACTTTGTGCCGATCGCATGGTCTAGCACCGGCGACGCATCTTTCAAATGTCTGCCTTATCAACTGTCGATGGTAGGTTATGCGCCTACCATGGTTGCAACGGGTAACGGGGAATCGGGGTTCGATTCCGGAGAGGGAGCCTGAGAAACGGCTACCACATCCAAGGAAGGCAGCAGGCGCGCAAATTACCCACTCCCGGCACGGGGAGGTAGTGACGAAAAATAACGATGCAGGACTCATCCGAGGCCCTGTGATTGGAATGAGTACACTTTAAATCCTTTAACGAGGACCTATTGGAGGGCAAGTCTGGTGCCAGCAGCCGCGGTAACTCCAGCTCCAATAGCGTATATTAAAGTTGCTGCGGTTAAAAAGCTCGTAGTTGGATATCGGTCGCGATCAGGTGGTGCCGCCTCGCGGTGTGCACTGCCTTGATTGGACAATCCACCGGACTGTCCGGGGTGCTCTTAACCGAGTGTCCTGGGTGGCCGGTACGTTTACTTTGAACAAATTAGAGTGCTTAAAGCAGGTGCTCCGCGCCTGAATATCACAGCATGGAATGATGGAATAGGACCTCGGTCTTATTTTGTTGGTTTTCTGGACTTGAGGTAATGGTTAATAGAGACAGACGGGGGCATTCGTACTGCGACGCTAGAGGTGAAATTCTTGGACCGTCGCAAGACGAACAACTGCGAAAGCATTTGCCAAGAATGTTTTCATTAATCAAGAACGAAAGTTAGAGGTTCGAAGGCGATCAGATACCGCCCTAGTTCTAACCATAAACGATGCCAACCAGCGATCCGCAGACGTTACTTCAATGACTCTGCGGGCAGCTTCCGGGAAACCAAAGTTTTTGGGTTCCGGGGGAAGTATGGTTGCAAAGCTGAAACTTAAAGGAATTGACGGAAGGGCACCACCAGGAGTGGAGCCTGCGGCTTAATTTGACTCAACACGGGAAACCTCACCAGGCCCGGACACTGGAAGGATTGACAGATTGAGAGCTCTTTCTTGATTCGGTGGGTGGTGGTGCATGGCCGTTCTTAGTTGGTGGAGCGATTTGTCTGGTTAATTCCGATAACGAACGAGACTCTAGCCTGCTAAATAGATGACGTATCTTCGGGTACGTTACTCTTCTTAGAGGGACAAGTGGCGTCTAGCCATATGAAAGTGAGCAATAACAGGTCTGTGATGCCCTTAGATGTCCTGGGCCGCACGCGCGCTACACTGAAAGAATCAGCGCGTCTTCCCTGTCCGAGAGGACCGGGTAACCGCTGAACCTCTTTCGTGGTTGGGATTGGGGACTGCAAGGATCCCCATGAACCAGGAATCCCTAGTAGGTGCAAGTCATTAGCTTGCGTCGATTACGTCCCTGCCCTTTGTACACACCGCCCGTCGCTACTACCGATTGAATGATTTAGTGAGAACTTCGGACGATCCGCCGGGCCGTCCTCTGGATGGCTTCGGTGTTGATTGAAAGATGTTCAAACTTGATCCTTTAGAGGAAGTAAAAGTCGTAACAAGGTTTCCGTAGGTGAACCTGCGGAAGGATCATTAACGAGTGCTGCACTAACCGTGCGCATTGTGATGAGAGTACTCGGACGCGGGATGTCGGGCGAAGCTTTACGGCCTTGCTGGCTTCCGCGGACGGGGAAAAGGGCATGCTAAATCGGAGTTCAAAGTCAGAGCACGATCTTTGTGTAGCGGGATTCCACTGGGCTACCCCTTGTAGCGCGCCCGAAGCGAATCCCGCCGGCCGAAGAGCGCATGACTAAGGACTCTGCTGATGCGTGTCGTCTGAGACGCGACTGGCTAGTAGACGACGCGCTGCTTCCGTTGCTGCGGGTAGAATTCCCTCTGGCCCCCCTGTTGCGTGCCAAAGGAAGGAAGCCCGCTAGGAGGCGTATCGTGTCGGACACTGGCTGTTTGCTGCCAGACAACCAGAGGGTTGCGAAAAGCAGACCGTTCGCTGTTGTGCGAATCTCCGTTGTTGCGGGACAAAGTTGAGTGGCCCCCTCGTTGCGCGCCGAGGACCCAGTCCCGCTAGGAGCAAATCTCGCTATACGGCTGAGCAGACTGTGAGTTGCTGAAAGTTTGACCTCGTGCGCATCTCCGTTGTATGCGGGACGGAGTTGAGTGGCCCCCTTGTTGCGTGTCGAGGACGAAGGCCCGCTAGGATCGAAGCGCACTTGACGATCGAACTGGAGGCGATAGCGGGGTGTTTGTCGTTGTGTGCAACTCCGTTGCCGCGGGAAGAATTTCATTGGCCCCCATGTCGTGCGCCAAAGGAAGGAGGCCTGCTAGGAGTGGATCGCGCTATACGATTGAACCGGCTGCGAAGAGCGTTGGTCTTTTGCGAATCTCCGTTGTATGCGGGACAGAGTTGAGGGGCCCCCTTGTTGCGTGCTGAGGACGAAGGCCCGCTCGGATCGAGTCGCAATTGAACCAGCAATCTCTGCAGTATCCGCCGTAGTCCTTTGGATTGGAGGAGAGATTAATTTCTCTCCTCGGAGTTTGTTGTTTTGTGAGAAACACTTTTTTTATTGTTGAACCGTTGCTTGTGGACTCTTCTTATTCGGGTGAAAATCCGATGAGAAAACCGAGAAATGACCCTGGGGGATGGATCACTCGGCTCGTATCACGAAGACGAACGCAGCTAGACGCGTGATTCCATGCGAACTGCAGGACACATGGAACGTCTATCCTTCGAACGCACATGGCAGTCCAGCCTCTGGCTTGGACTACACCTGGCTGAGGGTCGGTTTATTATATACATACGACTGGGAGTTGGTACGCGGTGGGGTGACACCCACGGCTAAGACTCCCTGGGTTCGTAATCTGGGAGGATTCCCGATGGCCTCGCTGCCGTTCAGGGCAACCTTCTTAAATGTATGGCAATGTCCGACGAGATCCGGCACCTGTTCGCAGACTAGCTGGGGAACGTCGTT
>JAUPMV010000110.1:65000-75000 GCA_030848855.1 Branchinecta sandiegonensis
ACTCCAAGTTGGACTTAGTCAAATTTCAGTCAACGAACTCGGATCCTGACTCCAAGTTGGACTTAGTCAAATTTCAGTCAACGAACTCGGATCCTGACTCCAAGTTGGACTTAGTCAAATTTCAGTCAACGAACTCGGATCCTGACTCCAAGTTGGACTTAGTCAAATTTCAGTCAACGAACTCGGATCCTGACTCCAAGTTGGACTTAGTCAAATTTCAGTCAACGAACTCGGATCCTGACTCCAAGTTGGACTTAGTCAAATTTCAGTCAACGAACTCGGATCCTGACTCCAAGTTGGACTTAGTCAAATTTCAGTCAACGAACTCGGATCCTGACTCCAAGTTGGACTTAGTCAAATTTCAGTCAACGAACTCGGATCCTGACTCCAAGTTGGACTTAGTCAAATTTCAGTCAACGAACTCGGATCCTGACTCCAAGTTGGACTTAGTCAAATTTCAGTCAACGAACTCGGATCCTGACTCCAAGTTGGACTTAGTCAAATTTCAGTCAACGAACTCGGATCCTGACTCCAAGTTGGACTTAGTCAAATTTCAGTCAACGAACTCGGATCCTGACTCCAAGTTGGACTTAGTCAAATTTCAGTCAACGAACTCGGATCCTGACTCCAAGTTGGACTTAGTCAAATTTCAGTCAACGAACTCGGATCCTGACTCCAAGTTGGACTTAGTCAAATTTCAGTCAACGAACTCGGATCCTGACTCCAAGTTGGACTTAGTCAAATTTCAGTCAACGAACTCGGATCCTGACTCCAAGTTGGACTTTGTCATAATATCAATCAACGAACCAGGATCCTACCTGCAAAAAGACCAAATTTTTTTTTATTGCGGCGCCCGACCTTATTTGTGTCAGAGACCTCATCGCTGCACTTTTTAATTTTTATCCAACTTTTGGACTTAGCAAATTTCACTCGAACAGGGATCACGTCCGAAATATTTTTCACGCTGCGTCCTCCACGGCATCTTCAAACTTCAAAGCGCTTTGAGATCTCATTTCACGCTGCGCCCGACCCGTCAAGTTCAAAGCGCTTTGAGTTCCGATTTCACGCTGCGTCCGCCACGTCTTTTCGAAGGCGACCGAGGTCTCCGGACAAAATATTTTTTTAAAGCGGCGCCCGACCTAATTTGGGTCAGAGACCTCATCGCTGCACTTTTTAATTTTTAACCAACTTTTGGACTTAGCAAATTTCACTCGAACAGGGATCACGTCCGAAATATTTTTCACGCTGCGTCCTCCACGGCATCTTCAAACTTCAAAGCGCTTTGAGATCTCATTTCACGCTGCGCCCGACCCGTCAAGTTCAAAGCGCTTTGAGTTCCGATTTCACGCTGCGTCCGCCACGTCTTTTCGAAGGCGACCGAGGTCTCCGGACAAAATATTTTTTTAAAGCGGCGCCCGACCTAATTTGGGTCAGAGACCTCATCGCTGCACTTTTTAATTTTTAACCAACTTTTGGACTTAGCAAATTTCACTCGAACAGGGATCACGTCCGAAATATTTTTCACGCTGCGTCCTCCACGGCATCTTCAAACTTCAAAGCGCTTTGAGATCTCATTTCACGCTGCGCCCGACCCGTCAAGTTCAAAGCGCTTTGAGTTCCGATTTCACGCTGCGTCCGCCACGTCTTTTCGAAGGCGACCGAGGTCTCCGGACCAAATATTTTTTTAATGCGGCGCCCGACCTAATTTGGATCAGAGACCTCATCGTTGCACTTTTCGAGTTTTAACCGAATTTTTGGACTTAGCAAATTTCACTCGAGCTGGGATCCAGCCGTCCAAGTTTTTTTCCAACGGGGTCCGCAGCGTGAAATCGAAGGCGAAGCTCCCCGGACCAAATATTTTTTTAAAGCGGCGCCCGACCTAATTTGGGTCAGAGACCTCATCGCTGCACTTTTTAATTTTTAACCAACTTTTGGACTTAGCAAATTTCACTCGAACAGGGATCACGTCCGAAATATTTTTCACGCTGCGTCCTCCACGTCAACTTCAATCTTCAAAGCGCTTTGAGATCTCATTTCACGCTGTGTCCGACCCGTCAAGTTCAAAGCGCTTTGATATCCGATTTCACGCTGCGTCCGACCCGTCAAGTTCAAAGCGCTTTGAGATCCGATTTCACGCTGCGTCCGCCACGTCTTTTCGAAGGTGATCGAGGTCTCCGGACCAAAATTTTTTTTTATTGCGGCGCCCGACCTAATTTGGGTCAGAGACCTCATCGCTGCACTTTTTAATTTTTAACCAACTTTTGGACTTAGCAAAATTGCAAAAAGCCAACAGCACCCGGTGTTCCCAAGCGGTCACCCATCTAAGTACTGACCGGGCCCGACGTTGTGTGACATTCCAGGATCTGACGAGACTGGGTACTTTCAACGTGGTATGGCCGTTGGCGAAAGGAAGAATCGCGGTCGGACGAATAGATGATTTATCAAAAATTGAATAATATAAAAGGAAACTGCTTTCGCGAATACGAAAAGTTATTGTGGATTCTTAAAACGTGCTAAGAAGGCAAGAGAGCTCAAATAAAAGGAAATTCATGCAGAGTCATCACGATAATATTGAATATTGTTCAGATTCTAATAAATGGCTATTTAACAGCCGCCATTTTGTTTCCTTTGTTAGCAACGGAAGAATCTTGAATTAAGTGGGTTGCAGACGGAATCAACTAGGAAACGGCAAAATAAGGAAGAAATTGAAATTGTGGAGATCTTCCGATAATAGAAAAGACGGGATAGTTATGGGCTTAAGGAAATGAAGCGAAAAGGCGGACAAAGATTCAACAAATATCGGGAACACGTGGGGCGCACAATTACCGGCAGACAGACGCCATTTTGTTTTCTGTTGTGAACAATGGAAAGTTTCAAAATCAAAGAAGTTACGGTTAAAATAAGCAATAGAAAGGTGAAAAATAGGTTTAAAAGTTATGAGACTGCTTTATTTATATTGCAGGACATGATCCGAAACTTTTTGACGCTAGTTTTCGATCTTTTGAAGTACTTTATCATCATCGTTTAAGCTAAAACAGTCGAAAACTTTGGGTTTTTTGGTATAACTTATTGCCGGGGAATGCAGCGTTTATTAATTTATCAATTCCGATGTTTTTTTTCTATCCTAGGTATTGTTTTTCACCTGCCGAGATTTTTTTTTTTAGTTTTTCAAACAAAAGTTGTGCGTCGTAATGAAACATTAATTAATTTACCTTTCCCGATGTTTTATTTCTATCCTGTATCTTGTTTTTCACGTTTCTAAATCTTTTTTTCCGATAATTATTTGAATCCTGCAAGTCTAGTACCAGCCGTATGCGACATGTCCGCCTTCAAATCCTTAAAAGTATCGAACGAAAAGTGACGAAAAAGTGAAAAAATAGAAAAGTTTTATTAATAAAATGTTCAGTTTTATTCAGTTAGAATCATCTCCAATCACTTTAGGCCTGATTCGGTTCATTTCGGAAGAAATCGTGTTTTTTAACTTGTTAGAAATGCTTTTAAAACATGCACAAAAGATGTAATTATTGTTCCTCTATTATACCATATCATTTCCCTTTCCTATTTTCATTCCCCCCTCCCTTTTATTCCACTTTTCATTTCACACCCATCGCGATTTTTCTAAGTCCACAAGTATCGGTAGTTGTGCCATGTCGCAGTCACCGGAGGCTTCCGAAACATATATGTAGTACCTAGTAGTCGGAGTCAGAGCCGAGAGGCGGGCGGATCACGGAGCGAGCGAGGATACCGGGGGCACGCCTTTCGAGGCTGTGGAGACTGGTGGCGTCTCGGGAGCTTTCGTGATAAGCGAGCTCAGTAGGGTTTGACGAAGATGAAGGGTGCTACAGCCTGAGAGACGGACGGTTCTCGGAGCGTGTGAACATGCAGGTTTGTGCCTCGGTTGAAAGGCCGGGGTGAGACGACTTGCAGCGTTTCTGGCGTTCTGTTGCAGGTTCCGTTTTGAAGGAAAGGTACTGGGTGTGAGGTGACGGAATCCGAAAGACGGACTATTCTCGGAGCGAATGAGATTGCAGGGGACACGCCTTTTTAAAGGCTGTGATGACCACTTCTCATGAGTTCGGTAGCAAGCTCAGTCTAGTAGGATTTTACGCCGAGCATTCGGTCCTGAAGCCGGAGAGATGGGCGTTCACGGAGTGTGTGAACATGCTAGTTTGTGCGTCGGTTGAAAGGCTGGGGTGAGATGGCTTGTAGCGTTTCTGGCGTTCTGTTGCAGGTTTCGTTTCGAAGGCAGGTGCTGGGTGTAAGGCGACGGAATCCGAAAGACGGACTATTCTCGGAGCGAATGAGATTGCAGGGGACACGCCTTTTTAAAGGCTGTGATGACCACTTCTCATGAGCTCTGTAGTAAGCTTCTTCTAGTAGGATTTTAAGCCTAGCATTCGGTCCTAAAGCCGGAGAGACGGACGATTCTCGGAGCGCTTGAACATATAGGTTTGTGCCTCGGTTGGAAGGCCGGAGTGAGATGACTAGCAGCGTTTCTGGCACTCTGCTGCAGGTTCCATTTTGAAGGAAGGTACTGGTGTGAGGCATCGAGGACCGAAAGACGGACGATTCTCGGAGCGAACGAGGACTGACTTGGTCACCGCAGAGTAGGACAAGGGTTGTGCAAACACGCGGTAGCTGGGAAAGCTTTGTGAGTTCTGTTGCAGGCTCCGTTTAGTAGAAATTTGGTGTTGAGCAGGCTGTGCCATCTGCCTTAGAGACGGACGATTCTCGGAGCACTTTTTGTGCTTTGTTGCAGGTTCCGACTCGAAGGAAATTGTTGTCACGGCAATATCTGCATTATCGTATATCGATGATCTGCAGGCAAAGGAAACGTGTATGACTGGAAGTGGAACAAGGAAGCAGCACGAAATTGACGAATCCGTCGGGTGGACGGTATGTGCGAGAGAACTGGCCCATTGTCGATGCGAAACGGAGAGTGTCTTTTTCAAGACGCTTCTCGTATGTTGAGTGAGAAGAGACGGGTCCAGTGGGACCGTCTCGAACTGAGTGTCCTCGCTTCGGCGAGGTTCACAGCAGTTACCTGGTTGATCCTGCCAGTAGCATATGCTTGTCTCAAAGATTAAGCCATGCATGTCTAAGTACAAGCTGTTATGCAGCGAAACCGCGAATGGCTCAATAAATCAGTTATGGTTCCTTAGATCGTACTATCCTACTTGGATAACTGTGGTAATTCTAGAGCTAATACATGCACAATAGCCCCGACCTTACGGAAGGGGTGCTTTTATTAGATCAAGACCAATCGGACTTCGGTCCGTATCTTGGTGACTCTGAATAACTTTGTGCCGATCGCATGGTCTAGCACCGGCGACGCATCTTTCAAATGTCTGCCTTATCAACTGTCGATGGTAGGTTATGCGCCTACCATGGTTGCAACGGGTAACGGGGAATCGGGGTTCGATTCCGGAGAGGGAGCCTGAGAAACGGCTACCACATCCAAGGAAGGCAGCAGGCGCGCAAATTACCCACTCCCGGCACGGGGAGGTAGTGACGAAAAATAACGATGCAGGACTCATCCGAGGCCCTGTGATTGGAATGAGTACACTTTAAATCCTTTAACGAGGACCTATTGGAGGGCAAGTCTGGTGCCAGCAGCCGCGGTAACTCCAGCTCCAATAGCGTATATTAAAGTTGCTGCGGTTAAAAAGCTCGTAGTTGGATATCGGTCGCGATCAGGTGGTGCCGCCTCGCGGTGTGCACTGCCTTGATTGGACAATCCACCGGACTGTCCGGGGTGCTCTTAACCGAGTGTCCTGGGTGGCCGGTACGTTTACTTTGAACAAATTAGAGTGCTTAAAGCAGGTGCTCCGCGCCTGAATATCACAGCATGGAATGATGGAATAGGACCTCGGTCTTATTTTGTTGGTTTTCTGGACTTGAGGTAATGGTTAATAGAGACAGACGGGGGCATTCGTACTGCGACGCTAGAGGTGAAATTCTTGGACCGTCGCAAGACGAACAACTGCGAAAGCATTTGCCAAGAATGTTTTCATTAATCAAGAACGAAAGTTAGAGGTTCGAAGGCGATCAGATACCGCCCTAGTTCTAACCATAAACGATGCCAACCAGCGATCCGCAGACGTTACTTCAATGACTCTGCGGGCAGCTTCCGGGAAACCAAAGTTTTTGGGTTCCGGGGGAAGTATGGTTGCAAAGCTGAAACTTAAAGGAATTGACGGAAGGGCACCACCAGGAGTGGAGCCTGCGGCTTAATTTGACTCAACACGGGAAACCTCACCAGGCCCGGACACTGGAAGGATTGACAGATTGAGAGCTCTTTCTTGATTCGGTGGGTGGTGGTGCATGGCCGTTCTTAGTTGGTGGAGCGATTTGTCTGGTTAATTCCGATAACGAACGAGACTCTAGCCTGCTAAATAGATGACGTATCTTCGGGTACGTTACTCTTCTTAGAGGGACAAGTGGCGTCTAGCCATATGAAAGTGAGCAATAACAGGTCTGTGATGCCCTTAGATGTCCTGGGCCGCACGCGCGCTACACTGAAAGAATCAGCGCGTCTTCCCTGTCCGAGAGGACCGGGTAACCGCTGAACCTCTTTCGTGGTTGGGATTGGGGACTGCAAGGATCCCCATGAACCAGGAATCCCTAGTAGGTGCAAGTCATTAGCTTGCGTCGATTACGTCCCTGCCCTTTGTACACACCGCCCGTCGCTACTACCGATTGAATGATTTAGTGAGAACTTCGGACGATCCGCCGGGCCGTCCTCTGGATGGCTTCGGTGTTGATTGAAAGATGTTCAAACTTGATCCTTTAGAGGAAGTAAAAGTCGTAACAAGGTTTCCGTAGGTGAACCTGCGGAAGGATCATTAACGAGTGCTGCACTAACCGTGCGCATTGTGATGAGAGTACTCGGACGCGGGATGTCGGGCGAAGCTTTACGGCCTTGCTGGCTTCCGCGGACGGGGAAAAGGGCATGCTAAATCGGAGTTCAAAGTCAGAGCACGATCTTTGTGTAGCGGGATTCCACTGGGCTACCCCTTGTAGCGCGCCCGAAGCGAATCCCGCCGGCCGAAGAGCGCATGACTAAGGACTCTGCTGATGCGTGTCGTCTGAGACGCGACTGGCTAGTAGACGACGCGCTGCTTCCGTTGCTGCGGGTAGAATTCCCTCTGGCCCCCCTGTTGCGTGCCAAAGGAAGGAAGCCCGCTAGGAGGCGTATCGTGTCGGACACTGGCTGTTTGCTGCCAGACAACCAGAGGGTTGCGAAAAGCAGACCGTTCGCTGTTGTGCGAATCTCCGTTGTTGCGGGACAAAGTTGAGTGGCCCCCTCGTTGCGCGCCGAGGACCCAGTCCCGCTAGGAGCAAATCTCGCTATACGGCTGAGCAGACTGTGAGTTGCTGAAAGTTTGACCTCGTGCGCATCTCCGTTGTATGCGGGACGGAGTTGAGTGGCCCCCTTGTTGCGTGTCGAGGACGAAGGCCCGCTAGGATCGAAGCGCACTTGACGATCGAACTGGAGGCGATAGCGGGGTGTTTGTCGTTGTGTGCAACTCCGTTGCCGCGGGAAGAATTTCATTGGCCCCCATGTCGTGCGCCAAAGGAAGGAGGCCTGCTAGGAGTGGATCGCGCTATACGATTGAACCGGCTGCGAAGAGCGTTGGTCTTTTGCGAATCTCCGTTGTATGCGGGACAGAGTTGAGGGGCCCCCTTGTTGCGTGCTGAGGACGAAGGCCCGCTCGGATCGAGTCGCAATTGAACCAGCAATCTCTGCAGTATCCGCCGTAGTCCTTTGGATTGGAGGAGAGATTAATTTCTCTCCTCGGAGTTTGTTGTTTTGTGAGAAACACTTTTTTTATTGTTGAACCGTTGCTTGTGGACTCTTCTTATTCGGGTGAAAATCCGATGAGAAAACCGAGAAATGACCCTGGGGGATGGATCACTCGGCTCGTATCACGAAGACGAACGCAGCTAGACGCGTGATTCCATGCGAACTGCAGGACACATGGAACGTCTATCCTTCGAACGCACATGGCAGTCCAGCCTCTGGCTTGGACTACACCTGGCTGAGGGTCGGTTTATTATATACATACGACTGGGAGTTGGTACGCGGTGGGGTGACACCCACGGCTAAGACTCCCTGGGTTCGTAATCTGGGAGGATTCCCGATGGCCTCGCTGCCGTTCAGGGCAACCTTCTTAAATGTATGGCAATGTCCGACGAGATCCGGCACCTGTTCGCAGACTAGCTGGGGAACGTCGTTCGTGAGATTTGCCGCTGGGGCGTACGCCTGGTCACCGCAGAGTAGCGCACGTGGCGCGAAAATACGCGGTAGCCGGGATGTGCTTTGAATAATTCGTTTCGTTGTCACTAGTGAGGTGTGGAAGACAAGAGGGCAAGTCGGACCATGGCAGTGAGAGATAAAGTGAGACGAAAAGAATGGGCACATAAACGTACGATACCGGTCGCGGCGAGTCTTGTGGACGATGGTCCCGATACGCTGGAACTGTCTATATACGGGTGAGCGTCGATGCTCGATGGAACTTATCGTTGCTGGCGAGTGTTCTCAGTCGTGAGACCTCAACCAAACCTATTCTCTGACCTCAGCTCAGGTGAGGCGACCCGCTTGACTTAAGCATATTAGTCAGCGGAGGAAAAGAAACTAACAAGGATTCCCCTAGTAGCGGCGAGCGAAGAGGGAAGAGCCCAGCACCAAGGGCCGGTCGTAGCCTCACGGCCGCGGCTCGGCCGATGCGGTGTTTAGGAGCTCCTTGAACCCTCGTTCACCAAGTCTAAAGTCCTCATGAATGTGGCTCGATTGCCCAAAGCGGGTGTCAGGCCCTTAGGACTGGTGTTCGAAGGCCCATGGGAGTCTCCTTAGAGTCGGGTTGCTTGAGCGTGCAGCCCTAAGCAGGTGGTAAACTCCATCTAAGGCTAAATATGGATACGAGACCGATAGTGGACAAGTACCGCGAGGGAAAGTTGAAAAGAACTTTGAAGAGAGAGTTCAATAGTGCGTGAAATCCTCCAGGGGGTTAAACGGATGGACCTTCGAAGCTCGAGCCGTTACGGGATCAGCGTTCGTGCAATGTCTGTCTCGGTAGCGCGGTTGCGGCTTGCCGTGGATCGCGTGGCTGGGGCGGTGCCTCTGTGCGGGCGTGTATTCCTGTGCGGATTCGTATCCTGCACGTGACTGGGGCGGCGTCAGACGGATCCGGTTTCGAGGTGCTTCGGCATCGAGGGCTGGTCTCCCGGCGCTGGCTCGGTTCGTTTCTAGAGTCCGCGGGGCAATCGTGGCGAGTCGCAAGACTGTCGGCCACGGGGCCCATGCCCGCGGACGCGCAGGAAGTAGGCGGGACCCATCCGACCCGTCTTGAAACACGGACCAAGGAGTCTAACATGTGCGCGAGTCGTAGGTTGATAAAGACCGAAGGCGAAATGAAAGTGAAGGCACTGCTTGCGGTGCTGAGGGGAGATCCCGTTTCACCTCGGTGGCTCGGGCGCATCCCCGGGGCGTCGCGATCCCGTTGCGGATGCGACGCACCAAGAGCGTACACGTTGGGACCCGAAAGATGGTGACCTATGCCTGGCCAGGTCGAAGTCAGGGGAAACCCTGATGGAGGACCGCAGCGATTCTGACGTGCAAATCGATCGTCGGAGCTTGGTATAGGGGCGAAAGACTAATCGAACCGTCTAGTAGCTGGTTCCTCCCGAAGTTTCCCTCAGGATAGCTGGCGCTCAATGCAAGGAGACGGAGTCTCATCCGGTAAAGCGAATGATTAGAGGCCTTGGGGCCGTAACGGCCTCAACCTATTCTCAAACTTTCAATGGGTGAGAAGCCCAGCCGAACTTGATGTGCGGCGGGGATTTCGGATCCGAGTGCCCAGTGGGCCACTTTTGGTAAGCAGAACTGGCGCTGTGGGATGAACCAAACGTTCGGTTAAAGCGCCTAAACAACGCATATTCCGGATCCCACGAAAAGGAGTTGGTTGCTCCAGACAGCAGGACGGTGGCCATGGAGGTC
>JAUPMV010000110.1:80000-87500 GCA_030848855.1 Branchinecta sandiegonensis
ACCCGTCAAGTTCAAAGCGCTTTGAGATCCGATTTCACGCTGCGTCCGCCACGTCTTTTCGAAGGTGATCGAGGTCTCCGGACCAAAATTTTTTTTTATTGCGGCGCCCGACCTAATTTGGGTCAGAGACCTCATCGCTGCACTTTTTAATTTTTAACCAACTTTTGGACTTAGCAAAATTGCAAAAAGCCAACAGCACCCGGTGTTCCCAAGCGGTCACCCATCTAAGTACTGACCGGGCCCGACGTTGTGTGACATTCCAGGATCTGACGAGACTGGGTACTTTCAACGTGGTATGGCCGTTGGCGAAAGGAAGAATCGCGGTCGGACGAATAGATGATTTATCAAAAATTGAATAATATAAAAGGAAACTGCTTTCGCGAATACGAAAAGTTATTGTGGATTCTTAAAACGTGCTAAGAAGGCAAGAGAGCTCAAATAAAAGGAAATTCATGCAGAGTCATCACGATAATATTGAATATTGTTCAGATTCTAATAAATGGCTATTTAACAGCCGCCATTTTGTTTCCTTTGTTAGCAACGGAAGAATCTTGAATTAAGTGGGTTGCAGACGGAATCAACTAGGAAACGGCAAAATAAGGAAGAAATTGAAATTGTGGAGATCTTCCGATAATAGAAAAGACGGGATAGTTATGGGCTTAAGGAAATGAAGCGAAAAGGCGGACAAAGATTCAACAAATATCGGGAACACGTGGGGCGCACAATTACCGGCAGACAGACGCCATTTTGTTTTCTGTTGTGAACAATGGAAAGTTTCAAAATCAAAGAAGTTACGGTTAAAATAAGCAATAGAAAGGTGAAAAATAGGTTTAAAAGTTATGAGACTGCTTTATTTATATTGCAGGACATGATCCGAAACTTTTTGACGCTAGTTTTCGATCTTTTGAAGTACTTTATCATCATCGTTTAAGCTAAAACAGTCGAAAACTTTGGGTTTTTTGGTATAACTTATTGCCGGGGAATGCAGCGTTTATTAATTTATCAATTCCGATGTTTTTTTTCTATCCTAGGTATTGTTTTTCACCTGCCGAGATTTTTTTTTTTAGTTTTTCAAACAAAAGTTGTGCGTCGTAATGAAACATTAATTAATTTACCTTTCCCGATGTTTTATTTCTATCCTGTATCTTGTTTTTCACGTTTCTAAATCTTTTTTTCCGATAATTATTTGAATCCTGCAAGTCTAGTACCAGCCGTATGCGACATGTCCGCCTTCAAATCCTTAAAAGTATCGAACGAAAAGTGACGAAAAAGTGAAAAAATAGAAAAGTTTTATTAATAAAATGTTCAGTTTTATTCAGTTAGAATCATCTCCAATCACTTTAGGCCTGATTCGGTTCATTTCGGAAGAAATCGTGTTTTTTAACTTGTTAGAAATGCTTTTAAAACATGCACAAAAGATGTAATTATTGTTCCTCTATTATACCATATCATTTCCCTTTCCTATTTTCATTCCCCCCTCCCTTTTATTCCACTTTTCATTTCACACCCATCGCGATTTTTCTAAGTCCACAAGTATCGGTAGTTGTGCCATGTCGCAGTCACCGGAGGCTTCCGAAACATATATGTAGTACCTAGTAGTCGGAGTCAGAGCCGAGAGGCGGGCGGATCACGGAGCGAGCGAGGATACCGGGGGCACGCCTTTCGAGGCTGTGGAGACTGGTGGCGTCTCGGGAGCTTTCGTGATAAGCGAGCTCAGTAGGGTTTGACGAAGATGAAGGGTGCTACAGCCTGAGAGACGGACGGTTCTCGGAGCGTGTGAACATGCAGGTTTGTGCCTCGGTTGAAAGGCCGGGGTGAGACGACTTGCAGCGTTTCTGGCGTTCTGTTGCAGGTTCCGTTTTGAAGGAAAGGTACTGGGTGTGAGGTGACGGAATCCGAAAGACGGACTATTCTCGGAGCGAATGAGATTGCAGGGGACACGCCTTTTTAAAGGCTGTGATGACCACTTCTCATGAGTTCGGTAGCAAGCTCAGTCTAGTAGGATTTTACGCCGAGCATTCGGTCCTGAAGCCGGAGAGATGGGCGTTCACGGAGTGTGTGAACATGCTAGTTTGTGCGTCGGTTGAAAGGCTGGGGTGAGATGGCTTGTAGCGTTTCTGGCGTTCTGTTGCAGGTTTCGTTTCGAAGGCAGGTGCTGGGTGTAAGGCGACGGAATCCGAAAGACGGACTATTCTCGGAGCGAATGAGATTGCAGGGGACACGCCTTTTTAAAGGCTGTGATGACCACTTCTCATGAGCTCTGTAGTAAGCTTCTTCTAGTAGGATTTTAAGCCTAGCATTCGGTCCTAAAGCCGGAGAGACGGACGATTCTCGGAGCGCTTGAACATATAGGTTTGTGCCTCGGTTGGAAGGCCGGAGTGAGATGACTAGCAGCGTTTCTGGCACTCTGCTGCAGGTTCCATTTTGAAGGAAGGTACTGGTGTGAGGCATCGAGGACCGAAAGACGGACGATTCTCGGAGCGAACGAGGACTGACTTGGTCACCGCAGAGTAGGACAAGGGTTGTGCAAACACGCGGTAGCTGGGAAAGCTTTGTGAGTTCTGTTGCAGGCTCCGTTTAGTAGAAATTTGGTGTTGAGCAGGCTGTGCCATCTGCCTTAGAGACGGACGATTCTCGGAGCACTTTTTGTGCTTTGTTGCAGGTTCCGACTCGAAGGAAATTGTTGTCACGGCAATATCTGCATTATCGTATATCGATGATCTGCAGGCAAAGGAAACGTGTATGACTGGAAGTGGAACAAGGAAGCAGCACGAAATTGACGAATCCGTCGGGTGGACGGTATGTGCGAGAGAACTGGCCCATTGTCGATGCGAAACGGAGAGTGTCTTTTTCAAGACGCTTCTCGTATGTTGAGTGAGAAGAGACGGGTCCAGTGGGACCGTCTCGAACTGAGTGTCCTCGCTTCGGCGAGGTTCACAGCAGTTACCTGGTTGATCCTGCCAGTAGCATATGCTTGTCTCAAAGATTAAGCCATGCATGTCTAAGTACAAGCTGTTATGCAGCGAAACCGCGAATGGCTCAATAAATCAGTTATGGTTCCTTAGATCGTACTATCCTACTTGGATAACTGTGGTAATTCTAGAGCTAATACATGCACAATAGCCCCGACCTTACGGAAGGGGTGCTTTTATTAGATCAAGACCAATCGGACTTCGGTCCGTATCTTGGTGACTCTGAATAACTTTGTGCCGATCGCATGGTCTAGCACCGGCGACGCATCTTTCAAATGTCTGCCTTATCAACTGTCGATGGTAGGTTATGCGCCTACCATGGTTGCAACGGGTAACGGGGAATCGGGGTTCGATTCCGGAGAGGGAGCCTGAGAAACGGCTACCACATCCAAGGAAGGCAGCAGGCGCGCAAATTACCCACTCCCGGCACGGGGAGGTAGTGACGAAAAATAACGATGCAGGACTCATCCGAGGCCCTGTGATTGGAATGAGTACACTTTAAATCCTTTAACGAGGACCTATTGGAGGGCAAGTCTGGTGCCAGCAGCCGCGGTAACTCCAGCTCCAATAGCGTATATTAAAGTTGCTGCGGTTAAAAAGCTCGTAGTTGGATATCGGTCGCGATCAGGTGGTGCCGCCTCGCGGTGTGCACTGCCTTGATTGGACAATCCACCGGACTGTCCGGGGTGCTCTTAACCGAGTGTCCTGGGTGGCCGGTACGTTTACTTTGAACAAATTAGAGTGCTTAAAGCAGGTGCTCCGCGCCTGAATATCACAGCATGGAATGATGGAATAGGACCTCGGTCTTATTTTGTTGGTTTTCTGGACTTGAGGTAATGGTTAATAGAGACAGACGGGGGCATTCGTACTGCGACGCTAGAGGTGAAATTCTTGGACCGTCGCAAGACGAACAACTGCGAAAGCATTTGCCAAGAATGTTTTCATTAATCAAGAACGAAAGTTAGAGGTTCGAAGGCGATCAGATACCGCCCTAGTTCTAACCATAAACGATGCCAACCAGCGATCCGCAGACGTTACTTCAATGACTCTGCGGGCAGCTTCCGGGAAACCAAAGTTTTTGGGTTCCGGGGGAAGTATGGTTGCAAAGCTGAAACTTAAAGGAATTGACGGAAGGGCACCACCAGGAGTGGAGCCTGCGGCTTAATTTGACTCAACACGGGAAACCTCACCAGGCCCGGACACTGGAAGGATTGACAGATTGAGAGCTCTTTCTTGATTCGGTGGGTGGTGGTGCATGGCCGTTCTTAGTTGGTGGAGCGATTTGTCTGGTTAATTCCGATAACGAACGAGACTCTAGCCTGCTAAATAGATGACGTATCTTCGGGTACGTTACTCTTCTTAGAGGGACAAGTGGCGTCTAGCCATATGAAAGTGAGCAATAACAGGTCTGTGATGCCCTTAGATGTCCTGGGCCGCACGCGCGCTACACTGAAAGAATCAGCGCGTCTTCCCTGTCCGAGAGGACCGGGTAACCGCTGAACCTCTTTCGTGGTTGGGATTGGGGACTGCAAGGATCCCCATGAACCAGGAATCCCTAGTAGGTGCAAGTCATTAGCTTGCGTCGATTACGTCCCTGCCCTTTGTACACACCGCCCGTCGCTACTACCGATTGAATGATTTAGTGAGAACTTCGGACGATCCGCCGGGCCGTCCTCTGGATGGCTTCGGTGTTGATTGAAAGATGTTCAAACTTGATCCTTTAGAGGAAGTAAAAGTCGTAACAAGGTTTCCGTAGGTGAACCTGCGGAAGGATCATTAACGAGTGCTGCACTAACCGTGCGCATTGTGATGAGAGTACTCGGACGCGGGATGTCGGGCGAAGCTTTACGGCCTTGCTGGCTTCCGCGGACGGGGAAAAGGGCATGCTAAATCGGAGTTCAAAGTCAGAGCACGATCTTTGTGTAGCGGGATTCCACTGGGCTACCCCTTGTAGCGCGCCCGAAGCGAATCCCGCCGGCCGAAGAGCGCATGACTAAGGACTCTGCTGATGCGTGTCGTCTGAGACGCGACTGGCTAGTAGACGACGCGCTGCTTCCGTTGCTGCGGGTAGAATTCCCTCTGGCCCCCCTGTTGCGTGCCAAAGGAAGGAAGCCCGCTAGGAGGCGTATCGTGTCGGACACTGGCTGTTTGCTGCCAGACAACCAGAGGGTTGCGAAAAGCAGACCGTTCGCTGTTGTGCGAATCTCCGTTGTTGCGGGACAAAGTTGAGTGGCCCCCTCGTTGCGCGCCGAGGACCCAGTCCCGCTAGGAGCAAATCTCGCTATACGGCTGAGCAGACTGTGAGTTGCTGAAAGTTTGACCTCGTGCGCATCTCCGTTGTATGCGGGACGGAGTTGAGTGGCCCCCTTGTTGCGTGTCGAGGACGAAGGCCCGCTAGGATCGAAGCGCACTTGACGATCGAACTGGAGGCGATAGCGGGGTGTTTGTCGTTGTGTGCAACTCCGTTGCCGCGGGAAGAATTTCATTGGCCCCCATGTCGTGCGCCAAAGGAAGGAGGCCTGCTAGGAGTGGATCGCGCTATACGATTGAACCGGCTGCGAAGAGCGTTGGTCTTTTGCGAATCTCCGTTGTATGCGGGACAGAGTTGAGGGGCCCCCTTGTTGCGTGCTGAGGACGAAGGCCCGCTCGGATCGAGTCGCAATTGAACCAGCAATCTCTGCAGTATCCGCCGTAGTCCTTTGGATTGGAGGAGAGATTAATTTCTCTCCTCGGAGTTTGTTGTTTTGTGAGAAACACTTTTTTTATTGTTGAACCGTTGCTTGTGGACTCTTCTTATTCGGGTGAAAATCCGATGAGAAAACCGAGAAATGACCCTGGGGGATGGATCACTCGGCTCGTATCACGAAGACGAACGCAGCTAGACGCGTGATTCCATGCGAACTGCAGGACACATGGAACGTCTATCCTTCGAACGCACATGGCAGTCCAGCCTCTGGCTTGGACTACACCTGGCTGAGGGTCGGTTTATTATATACATACGACTGGGAGTTGGTACGCGGTGGGGTGACACCCACGGCTAAGACTCCCTGGGTTCGTAATCTGGGAGGATTCCCGATGGCCTCGCTGCCGTTCAGGGCAACCTTCTTAAATGTATGGCAATGTCCGACGAGATCCGGCACCTGTTCGCAGACTAGCTGGGGAACGTCGTTCGTGAGATTTGCCGCTGGGGCGTACGCCTGGTCACCGCAGAGTAGCGCACGTGGCGCGAAAATACGCGGTAGCCGGGATGTGCTTTGAATAATTCGTTTCGTTGTCACTAGTGAGGTGTGGAAGACAAGAGGGCAAGTCGGACCATGGCAGTGAGAGATAAAGTGAGACGAAAAGAATGGGCACATAAACGTACGATACCGGTCGCGGCGAGTCTTGTGGACGATGGTCCCGATACGCTGGAACTGTCTATATACGGGTGAGCGTCGATGCTCGATGGAACTTATCGTTGCTGGCGAGTGTTCTCAGTCGTGAGACCTCAACCAAACCTATTCTCTGACCTCAGCTCAGGTGAGGCGACCCGCTTGACTTAAGCATATTAGTCAGCGGAGGAAAAGAAACTAACAAGGATTCCCCTAGTAGCGGCGAGCGAAGAGGGAAGAGCCCAGCACCAAGGGCCGGTCGTAGCCTCACGGCCGCGGCTCGGCCGATGCGGTGTTTAGGAGCTCCTTGAACCCTCGTTCACCAAGTCTAAAGTCCTCATGAATGTGGCTCGATTGCCCAAAGCGGGTGTCAGGCCCTTAGGACTGGTGTTCGAAGGCCCATGGGAGTCTCCTTAGAGTCGGGTTGCTTGAGCGTGCAGCCCTAAGCAGGTGGTAAACTCCATCTAAGGCTAAATATGGATACGAGACCGATAGTGGACAAGTACCGCGAGGGAAAGTTGAAAAGAACTTTGAAGAGAGAGTTCAATAGTGCGTGAAATCCTCCAGGGGGTTAAACGGATGGACCTTCGAAGCTCGAGCCGTTACGGGATCAGCGTTCGTGCAATGTCTGTCTCGGTAGCGCGGTTGCGGCTTGCCGTGGATCGCGTGGCTGGGGCGGTGCCTCTGTGCGGGCGTGTATTCCTGTGCGGATTCGTATCCTGCACGTGACTGGGGCGGCGTCAGACGGATCCGGTTTCGAGGTGCTTCGGCATCGAGGGCTGGTCTCCCGGCGCTGGCTCGGTTCGTTTCTAGAGTCCGCGGGGCAATCGTGGCGAGTCGCAAGACTGTCGGCCACGGGGCCCATGCCCGCGGACGCGCAGGAAGTAGGCGGGACCCATCCGACCCGTCTTGAAACACGGACCAAGGAGTCTAACATGTGCGCGAGTCGTAGGTTGATAAAGACCGAAGGCGAAATGAAAGTGAAGGCACTGCTTGCGGTGCTGAGGGGAGATCCCGTTTCACCTCGGTGGCTCGGGCGCATCCCCGGGGCGTCGCGATCCCGTTGCGGATGCGACGCACCAAGAGCGTACACGTTGGGACCCGAAAGATGGTGACCTATGCCTGGCCAGGTCGAAGTCAGGGGAAACCCTGATGGA
>JAUPMV010000110.1:92500-100000 GCA_030848855.1 Branchinecta sandiegonensis
TTAGTCAAATTTCAGTCAACGAACTCGGATCCTGACTCCAAGTTGGACTTAGTCAAATTTCAGTCAACGAACTCGGATCCTGACTCCAAGTTGGACTTAGTCAAATTTCAGTCAACGAACTCGGATCCTGACTCCAAGTTGGACTTAGTCAAATTTCAGTCAACGAACTCGGATCCTGACTCCAAGTTGGACTTTGTCATAATATCAATCAACGAACCAGGATCCTACCTGCAAAAAGACCAAATTTTTTTTTATTGCGGCGCCCGACCTTATTTGTGTCAGAGACCTCATCGCTGCACTTTTTAATTTTTATCCAACTTTTGGACTTAGCAAATTTCACTCGAACAGGGATCACGTCCGAAATATTTTTCACGCTGCGTCCTCCACGGCATCTTCAAACTTCAAAGCGCTTTGAGATCTCATTTCACGCTGCGCCCGACCCGTCAAGTTCAAAGCGCTTTGAGTTCCGATTTCACGCTGCGTCCGCCACGTCTTTTCGAAGGCGACCGAGGTCTCCGGACAAAATATTTTTTTAAAGCGGCGCCCGACCTAATTTGGGTCAGAGACCTCATCGCTGCACTTTTTAATTTTTAACCAACTTTTGGACTTAGCAAATTTCACTCGAACAGGGATCACGTCCGAAATATTTTTCACGCTGCGTCCTCCACGGCATCTTCAAACTTCAAAGCGCTTTGAGATCTCATTTCACGCTGCGCCCGACCCGTCAAGTTCAAAGCGCTTTGAGTTCCGATTTCACGCTGCGTCCGCCACGTCTTTTCGAAGGCGACCGAGGTCTCCGGACAAAATATTTTTTTAAAGCGGCGCCCGACCTAATTTGGGTCAGAGACCTCATCGCTGCACTTTTTAATTTTTAACCAACTTTTGGACTTAGCAAATTTCACTCGAACAGGGATCACGTCCGAAATATTTTTCACGCTGCGTCCTCCACGGCATCTTCAAACTTCAAAGCGCTTTGAGATCTCATTTCACGCTGCGCCCGACCCGTCAAGTTCAAAGCGCTTTGAGTTCCGATTTCACGCTGCGTCCGCCACGTCTTTTCGAAGGCGACCGAGGTCTCCGGACCAAATATTTTTTTAATGCGGCGCCCGACCTAATTTGGATCAGAGACCTCATCGTTGCACTTTTCGAGTTTTAACCGAATTTTTGGACTTAGCAAATTTCACTCGAGCTGGGATCCAGCCGTCCAAGTTTTTTTCCAACGGGGTCCGCAGCGTGAAATCGAAGGCGAAGCTCCCCGGACCAAATATTTTTTTAAAGCGGCGCCCGACCTAATTTGGGTCAGAGACCTCATCGCTGCACTTTTTAATTTTTAACCAACTTTTGGACTTAGCAAATTTCACTCGAACAGGGATCACGTCCGAAATATTTTTCACGCTGCGTCCTCCACGTCAACTTCAATCTTCAAAGCGCTTTGAGATCTCATTTCACGCTGTGTCCGACCCGTCAAGTTCAAAGCGCTTTGATATCCGATTTCACGCTGCGTCCGACCCGTCAAGTTCAAAGCGCTTTGAGATCCGATTTCACGCTGCGTCCGCCACGTCTTTTCGAAGGTGATCGAGGTCTCCGGACCAAAATTTTTTTTTATTGCGGCGCCCGACCTAATTTGGGTCAGAGACCTCATCGCTGCACTTTTTAATTTTTAACCAACTTTTGGACTTAGCAAAATTGCAAAAAGCCAACAGCACCCGGTGTTCCCAAGCGGTCACCCATCTAAGTACTGACCGGGCCCGACGTTGTGTGACATTCCAGGATCTGACGAGACTGGGTACTTTCAACGTGGTATGGCCGTTGGCGAAAGGAAGAATCGCGGTCGGACGAATAGATGATTTATCAAAAATTGAATAATATAAAAGGAAACTGCTTTCGCGAATACGAAAAGTTATTGTGGATTCTTAAAACGTGCTAAGAAGGCAAGAGAGCTCAAATAAAAGGAAATTCATGCAGAGTCATCACGATAATATTGAATATTGTTCAGATTCTAATAAATGGCTATTTAACAGCCGCCATTTTGTTTCCTTTGTTAGCAACGGAAGAATCTTGAATTAAGTGGGTTGCAGACGGAATCAACTAGGAAACGGCAAAATAAGGAAGAAATTGAAATTGTGGAGATCTTCCGATAATAGAAAAGACGGGATAGTTATGGGCTTAAGGAAATGAAGCGAAAAGGCGGACAAAGATTCAACAAATATCGGGAACACGTGGGGCGCACAATTACCGGCAGACAGACGCCATTTTGTTTTCTGTTGTGAACAATGGAAAGTTTCAAAATCAAAGAAGTTACGGTTAAAATAAGCAATAGAAAGGTGAAAAATAGGTTTAAAAGTTATGAGACTGCTTTATTTATATTGCAGGACATGATCCGAAACTTTTTGACGCTAGTTTTCGATCTTTTGAAGTACTTTATCATCATCGTTTAAGCTAAAACAGTCGAAAACTTTGGGTTTTTTGGTATAACTTATTGCCGGGGAATGCAGCGTTTATTAATTTATCAATTCCGATGTTTTTTTTCTATCCTAGGTATTGTTTTTCACCTGCCGAGATTTTTTTTTTTAGTTTTTCAAACAAAAGTTGTGCGTCGTAATGAAACATTAATTAATTTACCTTTCCCGATGTTTTATTTCTATCCTGTATCTTGTTTTTCACGTTTCTAAATCTTTTTTTCCGATAATTATTTGAATCCTGCAAGTCTAGTACCAGCCGTATGCGACATGTCCGCCTTCAAATCCTTAAAAGTATCGAACGAAAAGTGACGAAAAAGTGAAAAAATAGAAAAGTTTTATTAATAAAATGTTCAGTTTTATTCAGTTAGAATCATCTCCAATCACTTTAGGCCTGATTCGGTTCATTTCGGAAGAAATCGTGTTTTTTAACTTGTTAGAAATGCTTTTAAAACATGCACAAAAGATGTAATTATTGTTCCTCTATTATACCATATCATTTCCCTTTCCTATTTTCATTCCCCCCTCCCTTTTATTCCACTTTTCATTTCACACCCATCGCGATTTTTCTAAGTCCACAAGTATCGGTAGTTGTGCCATGTCGCAGTCACCGGAGGCTTCCGAAACATATATGTAGTACCTAGTAGTCGGAGTCAGAGCCGAGAGGCGGGCGGATCACGGAGCGAGCGAGGATACCGGGGGCACGCCTTTCGAGGCTGTGGAGACTGGTGGCGTCTCGGGAGCTTTCGTGATAAGCGAGCTCAGTAGGGTTTGACGAAGATGAAGGGTGCTACAGCCTGAGAGACGGACGGTTCTCGGAGCGTGTGAACATGCAGGTTTGTGCCTCGGTTGAAAGGCCGGGGTGAGACGACTTGCAGCGTTTCTGGCGTTCTGTTGCAGGTTCCGTTTTGAAGGAAAGGTACTGGGTGTGAGGTGACGGAATCCGAAAGACGGACTATTCTCGGAGCGAATGAGATTGCAGGGGACACGCCTTTTTAAAGGCTGTGATGACCACTTCTCATGAGTTCGGTAGCAAGCTCAGTCTAGTAGGATTTTACGCCGAGCATTCGGTCCTGAAGCCGGAGAGATGGGCGTTCACGGAGTGTGTGAACATGCTAGTTTGTGCGTCGGTTGAAAGGCTGGGGTGAGATGGCTTGTAGCGTTTCTGGCGTTCTGTTGCAGGTTTCGTTTCGAAGGCAGGTGCTGGGTGTAAGGCGACGGAATCCGAAAGACGGACTATTCTCGGAGCGAATGAGATTGCAGGGGACACGCCTTTTTAAAGGCTGTGATGACCACTTCTCATGAGCTCTGTAGTAAGCTTCTTCTAGTAGGATTTTAAGCCTAGCATTCGGTCCTAAAGCCGGAGAGACGGACGATTCTCGGAGCGCTTGAACATATAGGTTTGTGCCTCGGTTGGAAGGCCGGAGTGAGATGACTAGCAGCGTTTCTGGCACTCTGCTGCAGGTTCCATTTTGAAGGAAGGTACTGGTGTGAGGCATCGAGGACCGAAAGACGGACGATTCTCGGAGCGAACGAGGACTGACTTGGTCACCGCAGAGTAGGACAAGGGTTGTGCAAACACGCGGTAGCTGGGAAAGCTTTGTGAGTTCTGTTGCAGGCTCCGTTTAGTAGAAATTTGGTGTTGAGCAGGCTGTGCCATCTGCCTTAGAGACGGACGATTCTCGGAGCACTTTTTGTGCTTTGTTGCAGGTTCCGACTCGAAGGAAATTGTTGTCACGGCAATATCTGCATTATCGTATATCGATGATCTGCAGGCAAAGGAAACGTGTATGACTGGAAGTGGAACAAGGAAGCAGCACGAAATTGACGAATCCGTCGGGTGGACGGTATGTGCGAGAGAACTGGCCCATTGTCGATGCGAAACGGAGAGTGTCTTTTTCAAGACGCTTCTCGTATGTTGAGTGAGAAGAGACGGGTCCAGTGGGACCGTCTCGAACTGAGTGTCCTCGCTTCGGCGAGGTTCACAGCAGTTACCTGGTTGATCCTGCCAGTAGCATATGCTTGTCTCAAAGATTAAGCCATGCATGTCTAAGTACAAGCTGTTATGCAGCGAAACCGCGAATGGCTCAATAAATCAGTTATGGTTCCTTAGATCGTACTATCCTACTTGGATAACTGTGGTAATTCTAGAGCTAATACATGCACAATAGCCCCGACCTTACGGAAGGGGTGCTTTTATTAGATCAAGACCAATCGGACTTCGGTCCGTATCTTGGTGACTCTGAATAACTTTGTGCCGATCGCATGGTCTAGCACCGGCGACGCATCTTTCAAATGTCTGCCTTATCAACTGTCGATGGTAGGTTATGCGCCTACCATGGTTGCAACGGGTAACGGGGAATCGGGGTTCGATTCCGGAGAGGGAGCCTGAGAAACGGCTACCACATCCAAGGAAGGCAGCAGGCGCGCAAATTACCCACTCCCGGCACGGGGAGGTAGTGACGAAAAATAACGATGCAGGACTCATCCGAGGCCCTGTGATTGGAATGAGTACACTTTAAATCCTTTAACGAGGACCTATTGGAGGGCAAGTCTGGTGCCAGCAGCCGCGGTAACTCCAGCTCCAATAGCGTATATTAAAGTTGCTGCGGTTAAAAAGCTCGTAGTTGGATATCGGTCGCGATCAGGTGGTGCCGCCTCGCGGTGTGCACTGCCTTGATTGGACAATCCACCGGACTGTCCGGGGTGCTCTTAACCGAGTGTCCTGGGTGGCCGGTACGTTTACTTTGAACAAATTAGAGTGCTTAAAGCAGGTGCTCCGCGCCTGAATATCACAGCATGGAATGATGGAATAGGACCTCGGTCTTATTTTGTTGGTTTTCTGGACTTGAGGTAATGGTTAATAGAGACAGACGGGGGCATTCGTACTGCGACGCTAGAGGTGAAATTCTTGGACCGTCGCAAGACGAACAACTGCGAAAGCATTTGCCAAGAATGTTTTCATTAATCAAGAACGAAAGTTAGAGGTTCGAAGGCGATCAGATACCGCCCTAGTTCTAACCATAAACGATGCCAACCAGCGATCCGCAGACGTTACTTCAATGACTCTGCGGGCAGCTTCCGGGAAACCAAAGTTTTTGGGTTCCGGGGGAAGTATGGTTGCAAAGCTGAAACTTAAAGGAATTGACGGAAGGGCACCACCAGGAGTGGAGCCTGCGGCTTAATTTGACTCAACACGGGAAACCTCACCAGGCCCGGACACTGGAAGGATTGACAGATTGAGAGCTCTTTCTTGATTCGGTGGGTGGTGGTGCATGGCCGTTCTTAGTTGGTGGAGCGATTTGTCTGGTTAATTCCGATAACGAACGAGACTCTAGCCTGCTAAATAGATGACGTATCTTCGGGTACGTTACTCTTCTTAGAGGGACAAGTGGCGTCTAGCCATATGAAAGTGAGCAATAACAGGTCTGTGATGCCCTTAGATGTCCTGGGCCGCACGCGCGCTACACTGAAAGAATCAGCGCGTCTTCCCTGTCCGAGAGGACCGGGTAACCGCTGAACCTCTTTCGTGGTTGGGATTGGGGACTGCAAGGATCCCCATGAACCAGGAATCCCTAGTAGGTGCAAGTCATTAGCTTGCGTCGATTACGTCCCTGCCCTTTGTACACACCGCCCGTCGCTACTACCGATTGAATGATTTAGTGAGAACTTCGGACGATCCGCCGGGCCGTCCTCTGGATGGCTTCGGTGTTGATTGAAAGATGTTCAAACTTGATCCTTTAGAGGAAGTAAAAGTCGTAACAAGGTTTCCGTAGGTGAACCTGCGGAAGGATCATTAACGAGTGCTGCACTAACCGTGCGCATTGTGATGAGAGTACTCGGACGCGGGATGTCGGGCGAAGCTTTACGGCCTTGCTGGCTTCCGCGGACGGGGAAAAGGGCATGCTAAATCGGAGTTCAAAGTCAGAGCACGATCTTTGTGTAGCGGGATTCCACTGGGCTACCCCTTGTAGCGCGCCCGAAGCGAATCCCGCCGGCCGAAGAGCGCATGACTAAGGACTCTGCTGATGCGTGTCGTCTGAGACGCGACTGGCTAGTAGACGACGCGCTGCTTCCGTTGCTGCGGGTAGAATTCCCTCTGGCCCCCCTGTTGCGTGCCAAAGGAAGGAAGCCCGCTAGGAGGCGTATCGTGTCGGACACTGGCTGTTTGCTGCCAGACAACCAGAGGGTTGCGAAAAGCAGACCGTTCGCTGTTGTGCGAATCTCCGTTGTTGCGGGACAAAGTTGAGTGGCCCCCTCGTTGCGCGCCGAGGACCCAGTCCCGCTAGGAGCAAATCTCGCTATACGGCTGAGCAGACTGTGAGTTGCTGAAAGTTTGACCTCGTGCGCATCTCCGTTGTATGCGGGACGGAGTTGAGTGGCCCCCTTGTTGCGTGTCGAGGACGAAGGCCCGCTAGGATCGAAGCGCACTTGACGATCGAACTGGAGGCGATAGCGGGGTGTTTGTCGTTGTGTGCAACTCCGTTGCCGCGGGAAGAATTTCATTGGCCCCCATGTCGTGCGCCAAAGGAAGGAGGCCTGCTAGGAGTGGATCGCGCTATACGATTGAACCGGCTGCGAAGAGCGTTGGTCTTTTGCGAATCTCCGTTGTATGCGGGACAGAGTTGAGGGGCCCCCTTGTTGCGTGCTGAGGACGAAGGCCCGCTCGGATCGAGTCGCAATTGAACCAGCAATCTCTGCAGTATCCGCCGTAGTCCTTTGGATTGGAGGAGAGATTAATTTCTCTCCTCGGAGTTTGTTGTTTTGTGAGAAACACTTTTTTTATTGTTGAACCGTTGCTTGTGGACTCTTCTTATTCGGGTGAAAATCCGATGAGAAAACCGAGAAATGACCCTGGGGGATGGATCACTCGGCTCGTATCACGAAGACGAACGCAGCTAGACGCGTGATTCCATGCGAACTGCAGGACACATGGAACGTCTATCCTTCGAACGCACATGGCAGTCCAGCCTCTGGCTTGGACTACACCTGGCTGAGGGTCGGTTTATTATATACATACGACTGGGAGTTGGTACGCGGT
>JAUPMV010000110.1:105000-115000 GCA_030848855.1 Branchinecta sandiegonensis
TCCTGACTCCAAGTTGGACTTAGTCAAATTTCAGTCAACGAACTCGGATCCTGACTCCAAGTTGGACTTAGTCAAATTTCAGTCAACGAACTCGGATCCTGACTCCAAGTTGGACTTAGTCAAATTTCAGTCAACGAACTCGGATCCTGACTCCAAGTTGGACTTAGTCAAATTTCAGTCAACGAACTCGGATCCTGACTCCAAGTTGGACTTAGTCAAATTTCAGTCAACGAACTCGGATCCTGACTCCAAGTTGGACTTAGTCAAATTTCAGTCAACGAACTCGGATCCTGACTCCAAGTTGGACTTAGTCAAATTTCAGTCAACGAACTCGGATCCTGACTCCAAGTTGGACTTAGTCAAATTTCAGTCAACGAACTCGGATCCTGACTCCAAGTTGGACTTAGTCAAATTTCAGTCAACGAACTCGGATCCTGACTCCAAGTTGGACTTAGTCAAATTTCAGTCAACGAACTCGGATCCTGACTCCAAGTTGGACTTAGTCAAATTTCAGTCAACGAACTCGGATCCTGACTCCAAGTTGGACTTAGTCAAATTTCAGTCAACGAACTCGGATCCTGACTCCAAGTTGGACTTAGTCAAATTTCAGTCAACGATCTCGGATCCTGACTCCAAGTTGGACTTAGTCAAATTTCAGTCAACGAACTCGGATCCTGACTCCAAGTTGGACTTAGTCAAATTTCAGTCAACGAACTCGGATCCTGACTCCAAGTTGGACTTAGTCAAATTTCAGTCAACGAACTCGGATCCTGACTCCAAGTTGGACTTAGTCAAATTTCAGTCAACGAACTCGGATCCTGACTCCAAGTTGGACTTAGTCAAATTTCAGTCAACGATCTCGGATCCTGACTCCAAGTTGGACTTAGTCAAATTTCAGTCAACGAACTCGGATCCTGACTCCAAGTTGGACTTAGTCAAATTTCAGTCAACGAACTCGGATCCTGACTCCAAGTTGGACTTAGTCAAATTTCAGTCAACGAACTCGGATCCTGACTCCAAGTTGGACTTAGTCAAATTTCAGTCAACGAACTCGGATCCTGACTCCAAGTTGGACTTAGTCAAATTTCAGTCAACGAACTCGGATCCTGACTCCAAGTTGGACTTAGTCAAATTTCAGTCAACGATCTCGGATCCTGACTCCAAGTTGGACTTAGTCAAATTTCAGTCAACGAACTCGGATCCTGACTCCAAGTTGGACTTAGTCAAATTTCAGTCAACGAACTCGGATCCTGACTCCAAGTTGGACTTAGTCAAATTTCAGTCAACGAACTCGGATCCTGACTCCAAGTTGGACTTAGTCAAATTTCAGTCAACGAACTCGGATCCTGACTCCAAGTTGGACTTAGTCAAATTTCAGTCAACGATCTCGGATCCTGACTCCAAGTTGGACTTAGTCAAATTTCAGTCAACGAACTCGGATCCTGACTCCAAGTTGGACTTAGTCAAATTTCAGTCAACGAACTCGGATCCTGACTCCAAGTTGGACTTAGTCAAATTTCAGTCAACGAACTCGGATCCTGACTCCAAGTTGGACTTAGTCAAATTTCAGTCAACGAACTCGGATCCTGACTCCAAGTTGGACTTAGTCAAATTTCAGTCAACGAACTCGGATCCTGACTCCAAGTTGGACTTAGTCAAATTTCAGTCAACGAACTCGGATCCTGACTCCAAGTTGGACTTAGTCAAATTTCAGTCAACGAACTCGGATCCTGACTCCAAGTTGGACTTAGTCAAATTTCAGTCAACGAACTCGGATCCTGACTCCAAGTTGGACTTAGTCAAATTTCAGTCAACGAACTCGGATCCTGACTCCAAGTTGGACTTAGTCAAATTTCAGTCAACGAACTCGGATCCTGACTCCAAGTTGGACTTAGTCAAATTTCAGTCAACGAACTCGGATCCTGACTCCAAGTTGGACTTAGTCAAATTTCAGTCAACGAACTCGGATCCTGACTCCAAGTTGGACTTAGTCAAATTTCAGTCAACGAACTCGGATCCTGACTCCAAGTTGGACTTAGTCAAATTTCAGTCAACGAACTCGGATCCTGACTCCAAGTTGGACTTAGTCAAATTTCAGTCAACGAACTCGGATCCTGACTCCAAGTTGGACTTTGTCATAATATCAATCAACGAACCAGGATCCTACCTGCAAAAAGACCAAATTTTTTTTTATTGCGGCGCCCGACCTTATTTGTGTCAGAGACCTCATCGCTGCACTTTTTAATTTTTATCCAACTTTTGGACTTAGCAAATTTCACTCGAACAGGGATCACGTCCGAAATATTTTTCACGCTGCGTCCTCCACGGCATCTTCAAACTTCAAAGCGCTTTGAGATCTCATTTCACGCTGCGCCCGACCCGTCAAGTTCAAAGCGCTTTGAGTTCCGATTTCACGCTGCGTCCGCCACGTCTTTTCGAAGGCGACCGAGGTCTCCGGACAAAATATTTTTTTAAAGCGGCGCCCGACCTAATTTGGGTCAGAGACCTCATCGCTGCACTTTTTAATTTTTAACCAACTTTTGGACTTAGCAAATTTCACTCGAACAGGGATCACGTCCGAAATATTTTTCACGCTGCGTCCTCCACGGCATCTTCAAACTTCAAAGCGCTTTGAGATCTCATTTCACGCTGCGCCCGACCCGTCAAGTTCAAAGCGCTTTGAGTTCCGATTTCACGCTGCGTCCGCCACGTCTTTTCGAAGGCGACCGAGGTCTCCGGACAAAATATTTTTTTAAAGCGGCGCCCGACCTAATTTGGGTCAGAGACCTCATCGCTGCACTTTTTAATTTTTAACCAACTTTTGGACTTAGCAAATTTCACTCGAACAGGGATCACGTCCGAAATATTTTTCACGCTGCGTCCTCCACGGCATCTTCAAACTTCAAAGCGCTTTGAGATCTCATTTCACGCTGCGCCCGACCCGTCAAGTTCAAAGCGCTTTGAGTTCCGATTTCACGCTGCGTCCGCCACGTCTTTTCGAAGGCGACCGAGGTCTCCGGACCAAATATTTTTTTAATGCGGCGCCCGACCTAATTTGGATCAGAGACCTCATCGTTGCACTTTTCGAGTTTTAACCGAATTTTTGGACTTAGCAAATTTCACTCGAGCTGGGATCCAGCCGTCCAAGTTTTTTTCCAACGGGGTCCGCAGCGTGAAATCGAAGGCGAAGCTCCCCGGACCAAATATTTTTTTAAAGCGGCGCCCGACCTAATTTGGGTCAGAGACCTCATCGCTGCACTTTTTAATTTTTAACCAACTTTTGGACTTAGCAAATTTCACTCGAACAGGGATCACGTCCGAAATATTTTTCACGCTGCGTCCTCCACGTCAACTTCAATCTTCAAAGCGCTTTGAGATCTCATTTCACGCTGTGTCCGACCCGTCAAGTTCAAAGCGCTTTGATATCCGATTTCACGCTGCGTCCGACCCGTCAAGTTCAAAGCGCTTTGAGATCCGATTTCACGCTGCGTCCGCCACGTCTTTTCGAAGGTGATCGAGGTCTCCGGACCAAAATTTTTTTTTATTGCGGCGCCCGACCTAATTTGGGTCAGAGACCTCATCGCTGCACTTTTTAATTTTTAACCAACTTTTGGACTTAGCAAAATTGCAAAAAGCCAACAGCACCCGGTGTTCCCAAGCGGTCACCCATCTAAGTACTGACCGGGCCCGACGTTGTGTGACATTCCAGGATCTGACGAGACTGGGTACTTTCAACGTGGTATGGCCGTTGGCGAAAGGAAGAATCGCGGTCGGACGAATAGATGATTTATCAAAAATTGAATAATATAAAAGGAAACTGCTTTCGCGAATACGAAAAGTTATTGTGGATTCTTAAAACGTGCTAAGAAGGCAAGAGAGCTCAAATAAAAGGAAATTCATGCAGAGTCATCACGATAATATTGAATATTGTTCAGATTCTAATAAATGGCTATTTAACAGCCGCCATTTTGTTTCCTTTGTTAGCAACGGAAGAATCTTGAATTAAGTGGGTTGCAGACGGAATCAACTAGGAAACGGCAAAATAAGGAAGAAATTGAAATTGTGGAGATCTTCCGATAATAGAAAAGACGGGATAGTTATGGGCTTAAGGAAATGAAGCGAAAAGGCGGACAAAGATTCAACAAATATCGGGAACACGTGGGGCGCACAATTACCGGCAGACAGACGCCATTTTGTTTTCTGTTGTGAACAATGGAAAGTTTCAAAATCAAAGAAGTTACGGTTAAAATAAGCAATAGAAAGGTGAAAAATAGGTTTAAAAGTTATGAGACTGCTTTATTTATATTGCAGGACATGATCCGAAACTTTTTGACGCTAGTTTTCGATCTTTTGAAGTACTTTATCATCATCGTTTAAGCTAAAACAGTCGAAAACTTTGGGTTTTTTGGTATAACTTATTGCCGGGGAATGCAGCGTTTATTAATTTATCAATTCCGATGTTTTTTTTCTATCCTAGGTATTGTTTTTCACCTGCCGAGATTTTTTTTTTTAGTTTTTCAAACAAAAGTTGTGCGTCGTAATGAAACATTAATTAATTTACCTTTCCCGATGTTTTATTTCTATCCTGTATCTTGTTTTTCACGTTTCTAAATCTTTTTTTCCGATAATTATTTGAATCCTGCAAGTCTAGTACCAGCCGTATGCGACATGTCCGCCTTCAAATCCTTAAAAGTATCGAACGAAAAGTGACGAAAAAGTGAAAAAATAGAAAAGTTTTATTAATAAAATGTTCAGTTTTATTCAGTTAGAATCATCTCCAATCACTTTAGGCCTGATTCGGTTCATTTCGGAAGAAATCGTGTTTTTTAACTTGTTAGAAATGCTTTTAAAACATGCACAAAAGATGTAATTATTGTTCCTCTATTATACCATATCATTTCCCTTTCCTATTTTCATTCCCCCCTCCCTTTTATTCCACTTTTCATTTCACACCCATCGCGATTTTTCTAAGTCCACAAGTATCGGTAGTTGTGCCATGTCGCAGTCACCGGAGGCTTCCGAAACATATATGTAGTACCTAGTAGTCGGAGTCAGAGCCGAGAGGCGGGCGGATCACGGAGCGAGCGAGGATACCGGGGGCACGCCTTTCGAGGCTGTGGAGACTGGTGGCGTCTCGGGAGCTTTCGTGATAAGCGAGCTCAGTAGGGTTTGACGAAGATGAAGGGTGCTACAGCCTGAGAGACGGACGGTTCTCGGAGCGTGTGAACATGCAGGTTTGTGCCTCGGTTGAAAGGCCGGGGTGAGACGACTTGCAGCGTTTCTGGCGTTCTGTTGCAGGTTCCGTTTTGAAGGAAAGGTACTGGGTGTGAGGTGACGGAATCCGAAAGACGGACTATTCTCGGAGCGAATGAGATTGCAGGGGACACGCCTTTTTAAAGGCTGTGATGACCACTTCTCATGAGTTCGGTAGCAAGCTCAGTCTAGTAGGATTTTACGCCGAGCATTCGGTCCTGAAGCCGGAGAGATGGGCGTTCACGGAGTGTGTGAACATGCTAGTTTGTGCGTCGGTTGAAAGGCTGGGGTGAGATGGCTTGTAGCGTTTCTGGCGTTCTGTTGCAGGTTTCGTTTCGAAGGCAGGTGCTGGGTGTAAGGCGACGGAATCCGAAAGACGGACTATTCTCGGAGCGAATGAGATTGCAGGGGACACGCCTTTTTAAAGGCTGTGATGACCACTTCTCATGAGCTCTGTAGTAAGCTTCTTCTAGTAGGATTTTAAGCCTAGCATTCGGTCCTAAAGCCGGAGAGACGGACGATTCTCGGAGCGCTTGAACATATAGGTTTGTGCCTCGGTTGGAAGGCCGGAGTGAGATGACTAGCAGCGTTTCTGGCACTCTGCTGCAGGTTCCATTTTGAAGGAAGGTACTGGTGTGAGGCATCGAGGACCGAAAGACGGACGATTCTCGGAGCGAACGAGGACTGACTTGGTCACCGCAGAGTAGGACAAGGGTTGTGCAAACACGCGGTAGCTGGGAAAGCTTTGTGAGTTCTGTTGCAGGCTCCGTTTAGTAGAAATTTGGTGTTGAGCAGGCTGTGCCATCTGCCTTAGAGACGGACGATTCTCGGAGCACTTTTTGTGCTTTGTTGCAGGTTCCGACTCGAAGGAAATTGTTGTCACGGCAATATCTGCATTATCGTATATCGATGATCTGCAGGCAAAGGAAACGTGTATGACTGGAAGTGGAACAAGGAAGCAGCACGAAATTGACGAATCCGTCGGGTGGACGGTATGTGCGAGAGAACTGGCCCATTGTCGATGCGAAACGGAGAGTGTCTTTTTCAAGACGCTTCTCGTATGTTGAGTGAGAAGAGACGGGTCCAGTGGGACCGTCTCGAACTGAGTGTCCTCGCTTCGGCGAGGTTCACAGCAGTTACCTGGTTGATCCTGCCAGTAGCATATGCTTGTCTCAAAGATTAAGCCATGCATGTCTAAGTACAAGCTGTTATGCAGCGAAACCGCGAATGGCTCAATAAATCAGTTATGGTTCCTTAGATCGTACTATCCTACTTGGATAACTGTGGTAATTCTAGAGCTAATACATGCACAATAGCCCCGACCTTACGGAAGGGGTGCTTTTATTAGATCAAGACCAATCGGACTTCGGTCCGTATCTTGGTGACTCTGAATAACTTTGTGCCGATCGCATGGTCTAGCACCGGCGACGCATCTTTCAAATGTCTGCCTTATCAACTGTCGATGGTAGGTTATGCGCCTACCATGGTTGCAACGGGTAACGGGGAATCGGGGTTCGATTCCGGAGAGGGAGCCTGAGAAACGGCTACCACATCCAAGGAAGGCAGCAGGCGCGCAAATTACCCACTCCCGGCACGGGGAGGTAGTGACGAAAAATAACGATGCAGGACTCATCCGAGGCCCTGTGATTGGAATGAGTACACTTTAAATCCTTTAACGAGGACCTATTGGAGGGCAAGTCTGGTGCCAGCAGCCGCGGTAACTCCAGCTCCAATAGCGTATATTAAAGTTGCTGCGGTTAAAAAGCTCGTAGTTGGATATCGGTCGCGATCAGGTGGTGCCGCCTCGCGGTGTGCACTGCCTTGATTGGACAATCCACCGGACTGTCCGGGGTGCTCTTAACCGAGTGTCCTGGGTGGCCGGTACGTTTACTTTGAACAAATTAGAGTGCTTAAAGCAGGTGCTCCGCGCCTGAATATCACAGCATGGAATGATGGAATAGGACCTCGGTCTTATTTTGTTGGTTTTCTGGACTTGAGGTAATGGTTAATAGAGACAGACGGGGGCATTCGTACTGCGACGCTAGAGGTGAAATTCTTGGACCGTCGCAAGACGAACAACTGCGAAAGCATTTGCCAAGAATGTTTTCATTAATCAAGAACGAAAGTTAGAGGTTCGAAGGCGATCAGATACCGCCCTAGTTCTAACCATAAACGATGCCAACCAGCGATCCGCAGACGTTACTTCAATGACTCTGCGGGCAGCTTCCGGGAAACCAAAGTTTTTGGGTTCCGGGGGAAGTATGGTTGCAAAGCTGAAACTTAAAGGAATTGACGGAAGGGCACCACCAGGAGTGGAGCCTGCGGCTTAATTTGACTCAACACGGGAAACCTCACCAGGCCCGGACACTGGAAGGATTGACAGATTGAGAGCTCTTTCTTGATTCGGTGGGTGGTGGTGCATGGCCGTTCTTAGTTGGTGGAGCGATTTGTCTGGTTAATTCCGATAACGAACGAGACTCTAGCCTGCTAAATAGATGACGTATCTTCGGGTACGTTACTCTTCTTAGAGGGACAAGTGGCGTCTAGCCATATGAAAGTGAGCAATAACAGGTCTGTGATGCCCTTAGATGTCCTGGGCCGCACGCGCGCTACACTGAAAGAATCAGCGCGTCTTCCCTGTCCGAGAGGACCGGGTAACCGCTGAACCTCTTTCGTGGTTGGGATTGGGGACTGCAAGGATCCCCATGAACCAGGAATCCCTAGTAGGTGCAAGTCATTAGCTTGCGTCGATTACGTCCCTGCCCTTTGTACACACCGCCCGTCGCTACTACCGATTGAATGATTTAGTGAGAACTTCGGACGATCCGCCGGGCCGTCCTCTGGATGGCTTCGGTGTTGATTGAAAGATGTTCAAACTTGATCCTTTAGAGGAAGTAAAAGTCGTAACAAGGTTTCCGTAGGTGAACCTGCGGAAGGATCATTAACGAGTGCTGCACTAACCGTGCGCATTGTGATGAGAGTACTCGGACGCGGGATGTCGGGCGAAGCTTTACGGCCTTGCTGGCTTCCGCGGACGGGGAAAAGGGCATGCTAAATCGGAGTTCAAAGTCAGAGCACGATCTTTGTGTAGCGGGATTCCACTGGGCTACCCCTTGTAGCGCGCCCGAAGCGAATCCCGCCGGCCGAAGAGCGCATGACTAAGGACTCTGCTGATGCGTGTCGTCTGAGACGCGACTGGCTAGTAGACGACGCGCTGCTTCCGTTGCTGCGGGTAGAATTCCCTCTGGCCCCCCTGTTGCGTGCCAAAGGAAGGAAGCCCGCTAGGAGGCGTATCGTGTCGGACACTGGCTGTTTGCTGCCAGACAACCAGAGGGTTGCGAAAAGCAGACCGTTCGCTGTTGTGCGAATCTCCGTTGTTGCGGGACAAAGTTGAGTGGCCCCCTCGTTGCGCGCCGAGGACCCAGTCCCGCTAGGAGCAAATCTCGCTATACGGCTGAGCAGACTGTGAGTTGCTGAAAGTTTGACCTCGTGCGCATCTCCGTTGTATGCGGGACGGAGTTGAGTGGCCCCCTTGTTGCGTGTCGAGGACGAAGGCCCGCTAGGATCGAAGCGCACTTGACGATCGAACTGGAGGCGATAGCGGGGTGTTTGTCGTTGTGTGCAACTCCGTTGCCGCGGGAAGAATTTCATTGGCCCCCATGTCGTGCGCCAAAGGAAGGAGGCCTGCTAGGAGTGGATCGCGCTATACGATTGAACCGGCTGCGAAGAGCGTTGGTCTTTTGCGAATCTCCGTTGTATGCGGGACAGAGTTGAGGGGCCCCCTTGTTGCGTGCTGAGGACGAAGGCCCGCTCGGATCGAGTCGCAATTGAACCAGCAATCTCTGCAGTATCCGCCGTAGTCCTTTGGATTGGAGGAGAGATTAATTTCTCTCCTCGGAGTTTGTTGTTTTGTGAGAAACACTTTTTTTATTGTTGAACCGTTGCTTGTGGACTCTTCTTATTCGGGTGAAAATCCGATGAGAAAACCGAGAAATGACCCTGGGGGATGGATCACTCGGCTCGTATCACGAAGACGAACGCAGCTAGACGCGTGATTCCATGCGAACTGCAGGACACATGGAACGTCTATCCTTCGAACGCACATGGCAGTCCAGCCTCTGGCTTGGACTACACCTGGCTGAGGGTCGGTTTATTATATACATACGACTGGGAGTTGGTACGCGGTGGGGTGACACCCACGGCTAAGACTCCCTGGGTTCGTAATCTGGGAGGATTCCCGATGGCCTCGCTGCCGTTCAGGGCAACCTTCTTAAATGTATGGCAATGTCCGACGAGATCCGGCACCTGTTCGCAGACTAGCTGGGGAACGTCGTTCGTGAGATTTGCCGCTGGGGCGTACGCCTGGTCACCGCAGAGTAGCGCACGTGGCGCGAAAATACGCGGTAGCCGGGATGTGCTTTGAATAATTCGTTTCGTTGTCACTAGTGAGGTGTGGAAGACAAGAGGGCAAGTCGGACCATGGCAGTGAGAGATAAAGTGAGACGAAAAGAATGGGCACATAAACGTACGATACCGGTCGCGGCGAGTCTTGTGGACGATGGTCCCGATACGCTGGAACTGTCTATATACGGGTGAGCGTCGATGCTCGATGGAACTTATCGTTGCTGGCGAGTGTTCTCAGTCGTGAGACCTCAACCAAACCTATTCTCTGACCTCAGCTCAGGTGAGGCGACCCGCTTGACTTAAGCATATTAGTCAGCGGAGGAAAAGAAACTAACAAGGATTC
>JAUPMV010000110.1:120000-130000 GCA_030848855.1 Branchinecta sandiegonensis
GTCAACGAACTCGGATCCTGACTCCAAGTTGGACTTAGTCAAATTTCAGTCAACGATCTCGGATCCTGACTCCAAGTTGGACTTAGTCAAATTTCAGTCAACGAACTCGGATCCTGACTCCAAGTTGGACTTAGTCAAATTTCAGTCAACGAACTCGGATCCTGACTCCAAGTTGGACTTAGTCAAATTTCAGTCAACGAACTCGGATCCTGACTCCAAGTTGGACTTAGTCAAATTTCAGTCAACGAACTCGGATCCTGACTCCAAGTTGGACTTAGTCAAATTTCAGTCAACGATCTCGGATCCTGACTCCAAGTTGGACTTAGTCAAATTTCAGTCAACGAACTCGGATCCTGACTCCAAGTTGGACTTAGTCAAATTTCAGTCAACGAACTCGGATCCTGACTCCAAGTTGGACTTAGTCAAATTTCAGTCAACGAACTCGGATCCTGACTCCAAGTTGGACTTAGTCAAATTTCAGTCAACGAACTCGGATCCTGACTCCAAGTTGGACTTAGTCAAATTTCAGTCAACGAACTCGGATCCTGACTCCAAGTTGGACTTAGTCAAATTTCAGTCAACGAACTCGGATCCTGACTCCAAGTTGGACTTAGTCAAATTTCAGTCAACGAACTCGGATCCTGACTCCAAGTTGGACTTAGTCAAATTTCAGTCAACGAACTCGGATCCTGACTCCAAGTTGGACTTAGTCAAATTTCAGTCAACGAACTCGGATCCTGACTCCAAGTTGGACTTAGTCAAATTTCAGTCAACGAACTCGGATCCTGACTCCAAGTTGGACTTAGTCAAATTTCAGTCAACGAACTCGGATCCTGACTCCAAGTTGGACTTAGTCAAATTTCAGTCAACGAACTCGGATCCTGACTCCAAGTTGGACTTAGTCAAATTTCAGTCAACGAACTCGGATCCTGACTCCAAGTTGGACTTAGTCAAATTTCAGTCAACGAACTCGGATCCTGACTCCAAGTTGGACTTAGTCAAATTTCAGTCAACGAACTCGGATCCTGACTCCAAGTTGGACTTAGTCAAATTTCAGTCAACGAACTCGGATCCTGACTCCAAGTTGGACTTAGTCAAATTTCAGTCAACGAACTCGGATCCTGACTCCAAGTTGGACTTAGTCAAATTTCAGTCAACGAACTCGGATCCTGACTCCAAGTTGGACTTAGTCAAATTTCAGTCAACGAACTCGGATCCTGACTCCAAGTTGGACTTAGTCAAATTTCAGTCAACGAACTCGGATCCTGACTCCAAGTTGGACTTAGTCAAATTTCAGTCAACGAACTCGGATCCTGACTCCAAGTTGGACTTAGTCAAATTTCAGTCAACGAACTCGGATCCTGACTCCAAGTTGGACTTAGTCAAATTTCAGTCAACGAACTCGGATCCTGACTCCAAGTTGGACTTAGTCAAATTTCAGTCAACGAACTCGGATCCTGACTCCAAGTTGGACTTAGTCAAATTTCAGTCAACGAACTCGGATCCTGACTCCAAGTTGGACTTTGTCATAATATCAATCAACGAACCAGGATCCTACCTGCAAAAAGACCAAATTTTTTTTTATTGCGGCGCCCGACCTTATTTGTGTCAGAGACCTCATCGCTGCACTTTTTAATTTTTATCCAACTTTTGGACTTAGCAAATTTCACTCGAACAGGGATCACGTCCGAAATATTTTTCACGCTGCGTCCTCCACGGCATCTTCAAACTTCAAAGCGCTTTGAGATCTCATTTCACGCTGCGCCCGACCCGTCAAGTTCAAAGCGCTTTGAGTTCCGATTTCACGCTGCGTCCGCCACGTCTTTTCGAAGGCGACCGAGGTCTCCGGACAAAATATTTTTTTAAAGCGGCGCCCGACCTAATTTGGGTCAGAGACCTCATCGCTGCACTTTTTAATTTTTAACCAACTTTTGGACTTAGCAAATTTCACTCGAACAGGGATCACGTCCGAAATATTTTTCACGCTGCGTCCTCCACGGCATCTTCAAACTTCAAAGCGCTTTGAGATCTCATTTCACGCTGCGCCCGACCCGTCAAGTTCAAAGCGCTTTGAGTTCCGATTTCACGCTGCGTCCGCCACGTCTTTTCGAAGGCGACCGAGGTCTCCGGACAAAATATTTTTTTAAAGCGGCGCCCGACCTAATTTGGGTCAGAGACCTCATCGCTGCACTTTTTAATTTTTAACCAACTTTTGGACTTAGCAAATTTCACTCGAACAGGGATCACGTCCGAAATATTTTTCACGCTGCGTCCTCCACGGCATCTTCAAACTTCAAAGCGCTTTGAGATCTCATTTCACGCTGCGCCCGACCCGTCAAGTTCAAAGCGCTTTGAGTTCCGATTTCACGCTGCGTCCGCCACGTCTTTTCGAAGGCGACCGAGGTCTCCGGACCAAATATTTTTTTAATGCGGCGCCCGACCTAATTTGGATCAGAGACCTCATCGTTGCACTTTTCGAGTTTTAACCGAATTTTTGGACTTAGCAAATTTCACTCGAGCTGGGATCCAGCCGTCCAAGTTTTTTTCCAACGGGGTCCGCAGCGTGAAATCGAAGGCGAAGCTCCCCGGACCAAATATTTTTTTAAAGCGGCGCCCGACCTAATTTGGGTCAGAGACCTCATCGCTGCACTTTTTAATTTTTAACCAACTTTTGGACTTAGCAAATTTCACTCGAACAGGGATCACGTCCGAAATATTTTTCACGCTGCGTCCTCCACGTCAACTTCAATCTTCAAAGCGCTTTGAGATCTCATTTCACGCTGTGTCCGACCCGTCAAGTTCAAAGCGCTTTGATATCCGATTTCACGCTGCGTCCGACCCGTCAAGTTCAAAGCGCTTTGAGATCCGATTTCACGCTGCGTCCGCCACGTCTTTTCGAAGGTGATCGAGGTCTCCGGACCAAAATTTTTTTTTATTGCGGCGCCCGACCTAATTTGGGTCAGAGACCTCATCGCTGCACTTTTTAATTTTTAACCAACTTTTGGACTTAGCAAAATTGCAAAAAGCCAACAGCACCCGGTGTTCCCAAGCGGTCACCCATCTAAGTACTGACCGGGCCCGACGTTGTGTGACATTCCAGGATCTGACGAGACTGGGTACTTTCAACGTGGTATGGCCGTTGGCGAAAGGAAGAATCGCGGTCGGACGAATAGATGATTTATCAAAAATTGAATAATATAAAAGGAAACTGCTTTCGCGAATACGAAAAGTTATTGTGGATTCTTAAAACGTGCTAAGAAGGCAAGAGAGCTCAAATAAAAGGAAATTCATGCAGAGTCATCACGATAATATTGAATATTGTTCAGATTCTAATAAATGGCTATTTAACAGCCGCCATTTTGTTTCCTTTGTTAGCAACGGAAGAATCTTGAATTAAGTGGGTTGCAGACGGAATCAACTAGGAAACGGCAAAATAAGGAAGAAATTGAAATTGTGGAGATCTTCCGATAATAGAAAAGACGGGATAGTTATGGGCTTAAGGAAATGAAGCGAAAAGGCGGACAAAGATTCAACAAATATCGGGAACACGTGGGGCGCACAATTACCGGCAGACAGACGCCATTTTGTTTTCTGTTGTGAACAATGGAAAGTTTCAAAATCAAAGAAGTTACGGTTAAAATAAGCAATAGAAAGGTGAAAAATAGGTTTAAAAGTTATGAGACTGCTTTATTTATATTGCAGGACATGATCCGAAACTTTTTGACGCTAGTTTTCGATCTTTTGAAGTACTTTATCATCATCGTTTAAGCTAAAACAGTCGAAAACTTTGGGTTTTTTGGTATAACTTATTGCCGGGGAATGCAGCGTTTATTAATTTATCAATTCCGATGTTTTTTTTCTATCCTAGGTATTGTTTTTCACCTGCCGAGATTTTTTTTTTTAGTTTTTCAAACAAAAGTTGTGCGTCGTAATGAAACATTAATTAATTTACCTTTCCCGATGTTTTATTTCTATCCTGTATCTTGTTTTTCACGTTTCTAAATCTTTTTTTCCGATAATTATTTGAATCCTGCAAGTCTAGTACCAGCCGTATGCGACATGTCCGCCTTCAAATCCTTAAAAGTATCGAACGAAAAGTGACGAAAAAGTGAAAAAATAGAAAAGTTTTATTAATAAAATGTTCAGTTTTATTCAGTTAGAATCATCTCCAATCACTTTAGGCCTGATTCGGTTCATTTCGGAAGAAATCGTGTTTTTTAACTTGTTAGAAATGCTTTTAAAACATGCACAAAAGATGTAATTATTGTTCCTCTATTATACCATATCATTTCCCTTTCCTATTTTCATTCCCCCCTCCCTTTTATTCCACTTTTCATTTCACACCCATCGCGATTTTTCTAAGTCCACAAGTATCGGTAGTTGTGCCATGTCGCAGTCACCGGAGGCTTCCGAAACATATATGTAGTACCTAGTAGTCGGAGTCAGAGCCGAGAGGCGGGCGGATCACGGAGCGAGCGAGGATACCGGGGGCACGCCTTTCGAGGCTGTGGAGACTGGTGGCGTCTCGGGAGCTTTCGTGATAAGCGAGCTCAGTAGGGTTTGACGAAGATGAAGGGTGCTACAGCCTGAGAGACGGACGGTTCTCGGAGCGTGTGAACATGCAGGTTTGTGCCTCGGTTGAAAGGCCGGGGTGAGACGACTTGCAGCGTTTCTGGCGTTCTGTTGCAGGTTCCGTTTTGAAGGAAAGGTACTGGGTGTGAGGTGACGGAATCCGAAAGACGGACTATTCTCGGAGCGAATGAGATTGCAGGGGACACGCCTTTTTAAAGGCTGTGATGACCACTTCTCATGAGTTCGGTAGCAAGCTCAGTCTAGTAGGATTTTACGCCGAGCATTCGGTCCTGAAGCCGGAGAGATGGGCGTTCACGGAGTGTGTGAACATGCTAGTTTGTGCGTCGGTTGAAAGGCTGGGGTGAGATGGCTTGTAGCGTTTCTGGCGTTCTGTTGCAGGTTTCGTTTCGAAGGCAGGTGCTGGGTGTAAGGCGACGGAATCCGAAAGACGGACTATTCTCGGAGCGAATGAGATTGCAGGGGACACGCCTTTTTAAAGGCTGTGATGACCACTTCTCATGAGCTCTGTAGTAAGCTTCTTCTAGTAGGATTTTAAGCCTAGCATTCGGTCCTAAAGCCGGAGAGACGGACGATTCTCGGAGCGCTTGAACATATAGGTTTGTGCCTCGGTTGGAAGGCCGGAGTGAGATGACTAGCAGCGTTTCTGGCACTCTGCTGCAGGTTCCATTTTGAAGGAAGGTACTGGTGTGAGGCATCGAGGACCGAAAGACGGACGATTCTCGGAGCGAACGAGGACTGACTTGGTCACCGCAGAGTAGGACAAGGGTTGTGCAAACACGCGGTAGCTGGGAAAGCTTTGTGAGTTCTGTTGCAGGCTCCGTTTAGTAGAAATTTGGTGTTGAGCAGGCTGTGCCATCTGCCTTAGAGACGGACGATTCTCGGAGCACTTTTTGTGCTTTGTTGCAGGTTCCGACTCGAAGGAAATTGTTGTCACGGCAATATCTGCATTATCGTATATCGATGATCTGCAGGCAAAGGAAACGTGTATGACTGGAAGTGGAACAAGGAAGCAGCACGAAATTGACGAATCCGTCGGGTGGACGGTATGTGCGAGAGAACTGGCCCATTGTCGATGCGAAACGGAGAGTGTCTTTTTCAAGACGCTTCTCGTATGTTGAGTGAGAAGAGACGGGTCCAGTGGGACCGTCTCGAACTGAGTGTCCTCGCTTCGGCGAGGTTCACAGCAGTTACCTGGTTGATCCTGCCAGTAGCATATGCTTGTCTCAAAGATTAAGCCATGCATGTCTAAGTACAAGCTGTTATGCAGCGAAACCGCGAATGGCTCAATAAATCAGTTATGGTTCCTTAGATCGTACTATCCTACTTGGATAACTGTGGTAATTCTAGAGCTAATACATGCACAATAGCCCCGACCTTACGGAAGGGGTGCTTTTATTAGATCAAGACCAATCGGACTTCGGTCCGTATCTTGGTGACTCTGAATAACTTTGTGCCGATCGCATGGTCTAGCACCGGCGACGCATCTTTCAAATGTCTGCCTTATCAACTGTCGATGGTAGGTTATGCGCCTACCATGGTTGCAACGGGTAACGGGGAATCGGGGTTCGATTCCGGAGAGGGAGCCTGAGAAACGGCTACCACATCCAAGGAAGGCAGCAGGCGCGCAAATTACCCACTCCCGGCACGGGGAGGTAGTGACGAAAAATAACGATGCAGGACTCATCCGAGGCCCTGTGATTGGAATGAGTACACTTTAAATCCTTTAACGAGGACCTATTGGAGGGCAAGTCTGGTGCCAGCAGCCGCGGTAACTCCAGCTCCAATAGCGTATATTAAAGTTGCTGCGGTTAAAAAGCTCGTAGTTGGATATCGGTCGCGATCAGGTGGTGCCGCCTCGCGGTGTGCACTGCCTTGATTGGACAATCCACCGGACTGTCCGGGGTGCTCTTAACCGAGTGTCCTGGGTGGCCGGTACGTTTACTTTGAACAAATTAGAGTGCTTAAAGCAGGTGCTCCGCGCCTGAATATCACAGCATGGAATGATGGAATAGGACCTCGGTCTTATTTTGTTGGTTTTCTGGACTTGAGGTAATGGTTAATAGAGACAGACGGGGGCATTCGTACTGCGACGCTAGAGGTGAAATTCTTGGACCGTCGCAAGACGAACAACTGCGAAAGCATTTGCCAAGAATGTTTTCATTAATCAAGAACGAAAGTTAGAGGTTCGAAGGCGATCAGATACCGCCCTAGTTCTAACCATAAACGATGCCAACCAGCGATCCGCAGACGTTACTTCAATGACTCTGCGGGCAGCTTCCGGGAAACCAAAGTTTTTGGGTTCCGGGGGAAGTATGGTTGCAAAGCTGAAACTTAAAGGAATTGACGGAAGGGCACCACCAGGAGTGGAGCCTGCGGCTTAATTTGACTCAACACGGGAAACCTCACCAGGCCCGGACACTGGAAGGATTGACAGATTGAGAGCTCTTTCTTGATTCGGTGGGTGGTGGTGCATGGCCGTTCTTAGTTGGTGGAGCGATTTGTCTGGTTAATTCCGATAACGAACGAGACTCTAGCCTGCTAAATAGATGACGTATCTTCGGGTACGTTACTCTTCTTAGAGGGACAAGTGGCGTCTAGCCATATGAAAGTGAGCAATAACAGGTCTGTGATGCCCTTAGATGTCCTGGGCCGCACGCGCGCTACACTGAAAGAATCAGCGCGTCTTCCCTGTCCGAGAGGACCGGGTAACCGCTGAACCTCTTTCGTGGTTGGGATTGGGGACTGCAAGGATCCCCATGAACCAGGAATCCCTAGTAGGTGCAAGTCATTAGCTTGCGTCGATTACGTCCCTGCCCTTTGTACACACCGCCCGTCGCTACTACCGATTGAATGATTTAGTGAGAACTTCGGACGATCCGCCGGGCCGTCCTCTGGATGGCTTCGGTGTTGATTGAAAGATGTTCAAACTTGATCCTTTAGAGGAAGTAAAAGTCGTAACAAGGTTTCCGTAGGTGAACCTGCGGAAGGATCATTAACGAGTGCTGCACTAACCGTGCGCATTGTGATGAGAGTACTCGGACGCGGGATGTCGGGCGAAGCTTTACGGCCTTGCTGGCTTCCGCGGACGGGGAAAAGGGCATGCTAAATCGGAGTTCAAAGTCAGAGCACGATCTTTGTGTAGCGGGATTCCACTGGGCTACCCCTTGTAGCGCGCCCGAAGCGAATCCCGCCGGCCGAAGAGCGCATGACTAAGGACTCTGCTGATGCGTGTCGTCTGAGACGCGACTGGCTAGTAGACGACGCGCTGCTTCCGTTGCTGCGGGTAGAATTCCCTCTGGCCCCCCTGTTGCGTGCCAAAGGAAGGAAGCCCGCTAGGAGGCGTATCGTGTCGGACACTGGCTGTTTGCTGCCAGACAACCAGAGGGTTGCGAAAAGCAGACCGTTCGCTGTTGTGCGAATCTCCGTTGTTGCGGGACAAAGTTGAGTGGCCCCCTCGTTGCGCGCCGAGGACCCAGTCCCGCTAGGAGCAAATCTCGCTATACGGCTGAGCAGACTGTGAGTTGCTGAAAGTTTGACCTCGTGCGCATCTCCGTTGTATGCGGGACGGAGTTGAGTGGCCCCCTTGTTGCGTGTCGAGGACGAAGGCCCGCTAGGATCGAAGCGCACTTGACGATCGAACTGGAGGCGATAGCGGGGTGTTTGTCGTTGTGTGCAACTCCGTTGCCGCGGGAAGAATTTCATTGGCCCCCATGTCGTGCGCCAAAGGAAGGAGGCCTGCTAGGAGTGGATCGCGCTATACGATTGAACCGGCTGCGAAGAGCGTTGGTCTTTTGCGAATCTCCGTTGTATGCGGGACAGAGTTGAGGGGCCCCCTTGTTGCGTGCTGAGGACGAAGGCCCGCTCGGATCGAGTCGCAATTGAACCAGCAATCTCTGCAGTATCCGCCGTAGTCCTTTGGATTGGAGGAGAGATTAATTTCTCTCCTCGGAGTTTGTTGTTTTGTGAGAAACACTTTTTTTATTGTTGAACCGTTGCTTGTGGACTCTTCTTATTCGGGTGAAAATCCGATGAGAAAACCGAGAAATGACCCTGGGGGATGGATCACTCGGCTCGTATCACGAAGACGAACGCAGCTAGACGCGTGATTCCATGCGAACTGCAGGACACATGGAACGTCTATCCTTCGAACGCACATGGCAGTCCAGCCTCTGGCTTGGACTACACCTGGCTGAGGGTCGGTTTATTATATACATACGACTGGGAGTTGGTACGCGGTGGGGTGACACCCACGGCTAAGACTCCCTGGGTTCGTAATCTGGGAGGATTCCCGATGGCCTCGCTGCCGTTCAGGGCAACCTTCTTAAATGTATGGCAATGTCCGACGAGATCCGGCACCTGTTCGCAGACTAGCTGGGGAACGTCGTTCGTGAGATTTGCCGCTGGGGCGTACGCCTGGTCACCGCAGAGTAGCGCACGTGGCGCGAAAATACGCGGTAGCCGGGATGTGCTTTGAATAATTCGTTTCGTTGTCACTAGTGAGGTGTGGAAGACAAGAGGGCAAGTCGGACCATGGCAGTGAGAGATAAAGTGAGACGAAAAGAATGGGCACATAAACGTACGATACCGGTCGCGGCGAGTCTTGTGGACGATGGTCCCGATACGCTGGAACTGTCTATATACGGGTGAGCGTCGATGCTCGATGGAACTTATCGTTGCTGGCGAGTGTTCTCAGTCGTGAGACCTCAACCAAACCTATTCTCTGACCTCAGCTCAGGTGAGGCGACCCGCTTGACTTAAGCATATTAGTCAGCGGAGGAAAAGAAACTAACAAGGATTCCCCTAGTAGCGGCGAGCGAAGAGGGAAGAGCCCAGCACCAAGGGCCGGTCGTAGCCTCACGGCCGCGGCTCGGCCGATGCGGTGTTTAGGAGCTCCTTGAACCCTCGTTCACCAAGTCTAAAGTCCTCATGAATGTGGCTCGATTGCCCAAAGCGGGTGTCAGGCCCTTAGGACTGGTGTTCGAAGGCCCATGGGAGTCTCCTTAGAGTCGGGTTGCTTGAGCGTGCAGCCCTAAGCAGGTGGTAAACTCCATCTAAGGCTAAATATGGATACGAGACCGATAGTGGACAAGTACCGCGAGGGAAAGTTGAAAAGAACTTTGAAGAGAGAGTTCAATAGTGCGTGAAATCCTCCAGGGGGTTAAACGGATGGACCTTCGAAGCTCGAGCCGTTACGGGATCAGCGTTCGTGCAATGTCTGTCTCGGTAGCGCGGTTGCGGCTTGCCGTGGATCGCGTGGCTGGGGCGGTGCCTCTGTGCGGGCGTGTATTCCTGTGCGGATTCGTATCCTGCACGTGACTGGGGCGGCGTCAGACGGATCCGGTTTCGAGGTGCTTCGGCATCGAGGGCTGGTCTCCCGGCGCTGGCTCGGTTCGTTTCTAGAGTCCGC
>JAUPMV010000110.1:135000-138965 GCA_030848855.1 Branchinecta sandiegonensis
TTCACTCGAACAGGGATCACGTCCGAAATATTTTTCACGCTGCGTCCTCCACGGCATCTTCAAACTTCAAAGCGCTTTGAGATCTCATTTCACGCTGCGCCCGACCCGTCAAGTTCAAAGCGCTTTGAGTTCCGATTTCACGCTGCGTCCGCCACGTCTTTTCGAAGGCGACCGAGGTCTCCGGACCAAATATTTTTTTAATGCGGCGCCCGACCTAATTTGGATCAGAGACCTCATCGTTGCACTTTTCGAGTTTTAACCGAATTTTTGGACTTAGCAAATTTCACTCGAGCTGGGATCCAGCCGTCCAAGTTTTTTTCCAACGGGGTCCGCAGCGTGAAATCGAAGGCGAAGCTCCCCGGACCAAATATTTTTTTAAAGCGGCGCCCGACCTAATTTGGGTCAGAGACCTCATCGCTGCACTTTTTAATTTTTAACCAACTTTTGGACTTAGCAAATTTCACTCGAACAGGGATCACGTCCGAAATATTTTTCACGCTGCGTCCTCCACGTCAACTTCAATCTTCAAAGCGCTTTGAGATCTCATTTCACGCTGTGTCCGACCCGTCAAGTTCAAAGCGCTTTGATATCCGATTTCACGCTGCGTCCGACCCGTCAAGTTCAAAGCGCTTTGAGATCCGATTTCACGCTGCGTCCGCCACGTCTTTTCGAAGGTGATCGAGGTCTCCGGACCAAAATTTTTTTTTATTGCGGCGCCCGACCTAATTTGGGTCAGAGACCTCATCGCTGCACTTTTTAATTTTTAACCAACTTTTGGACTTAGCAAAATTGCAAAAAGCCAACAGCACCCGGTGTTCCCAAGCGGTCACCCATCTAAGTACTGACCGGGCCCGACGTTGTGTGACATTCCAGGATCTGACGAGACTGGGTACTTTCAACGTGGTATGGCCGTTGGCGAAAGGAAGAATCGCGGTCGGACGAATAGATGATTTATCAAAAATTGAATAATATAAAAGGAAACTGCTTTCGCGAATACGAAAAGTTATTGTGGATTCTTAAAACGTGCTAAGAAGGCAAGAGAGCTCAAATAAAAGGAAATTCATGCAGAGTCATCACGATAATATTGAATATTGTTCAGATTCTAATAAATGGCTATTTAACAGCCGCCATTTTGTTTCCTTTGTTAGCAACGGAAGAATCTTGAATTAAGTGGGTTGCAGACGGAATCAACTAGGAAACGGCAAAATAAGGAAGAAATTGAAATTGTGGAGATCTTCCGATAATAGAAAAGACGGGATAGTTATGGGCTTAAGGAAATGAAGCGAAAAGGCGGACAAAGATTCAACAAATATCGGGAACACGTGGGGCGCACAATTACCGGCAGACAGACGCCATTTTGTTTTCTGTTGTGAACAATGGAAAGTTTCAAAATCAAAGAAGTTACGGTTAAAATAAGCAATAGAAAGGTGAAAAATAGGTTTAAAAGTTATGAGACTGCTTTATTTATATTGCAGGACATGATCCGAAACTTTTTGACGCTAGTTTTCGATCTTTTGAAGTACTTTATCATCATCGTTTAAGCTAAAACAGTCGAAAACTTTGGGTTTTTTGGTATAACTTATTGCCGGGGAATGCAGCGTTTATTAATTTATCAATTCCGATGTTTTTTTTCTATCCTAGGTATTGTTTTTCACCTGCCGAGATTTTTTTTTTTAGTTTTTCAAACAAAAGTTGTGCGTCGTAATGAAACATTAATTAATTTACCTTTCCCGATGTTTTATTTCTATCCTGTATCTTGTTTTTCACGTTTCTAAATCTTTTTTTCCGATAATTATTTGAATCCTGCAAGTCTAGTACCAGCCGTATGCGACATGTCCGCCTTCAAATCCTTAAAAGTATCGAACGAAAAGTGACGAAAAAGTGAAAAAATAGAAAAGTTTTATTAATAAAATGTTCAGTTTTATTCAGTTAGAATCATCTCCAATCACTTTAGGCCTGATTCGGTTCATTTCGGAAGAAATCGTGTTTTTTAACTTGTTAGAAATGCTTTTAAAACATGCACAAAAGATGTAATTATTGTTCCTCTATTATACCATATCATTTCCCTTTCCTATTTTCATTCCCCCCTCCCTTTTATTCCACTTTTCATTTCACACCCATCGCGATTTTTCTAAGTCCACAAGTATCGGTAGTTGTGCCATGTCGCAGTCACCGGAGGCTTCCGAAACATATATGTAGTACCTAGTAGTCGGAGTCAGAGCCGAGAGGCGGGCGGATCACGGAGCGAGCGAGGATACCGGGGGCACGCCTTTCGAGGCTGTGGAGACTGGTGGCGTCTCGGGAGCTTTCGTGATAAGCGAGCTCAGTAGGGTTTGACGAAGATGAAGGGTGCTACAGCCTGAGAGACGGACGGTTCTCGGAGCGTGTGAACATGCAGGTTTGTGCCTCGGTTGAAAGGCCGGGGTGAGACGACTTGCAGCGTTTCTGGCGTTCTGTTGCAGGTTCCGTTTTGAAGGAAAGGTACTGGGTGTGAGGTGACGGAATCCGAAAGACGGACTATTCTCGGAGCGAATGAGATTGCAGGGGACACGCCTTTTTAAAGGCTGTGATGACCACTTCTCATGAGTTCGGTAGCAAGCTCAGTCTAGTAGGATTTTACGCCGAGCATTCGGTCCTGAAGCCGGAGAGATGGGCGTTCACGGAGTGTGTGAACATGCTAGTTTGTGCGTCGGTTGAAAGGCTGGGGTGAGATGGCTTGTAGCGTTTCTGGCGTTCTGTTGCAGGTTTCGTTTCGAAGGCAGGTGCTGGGTGTAAGGCGACGGAATCCGAAAGACGGACTATTCTCGGAGCGAATGAGATTGCAGGGGACACGCCTTTTTAAAGGCTGTGATGACCACTTCTCATGAGCTCTGTAGTAAGCTTCTTCTAGTAGGATTTTAAGCCTAGCATTCGGTCCTAAAGCCGGAGAGACGGACGATTCTCGGAGCGCTTGAACATATAGGTTTGTGCCTCGGTTGGAAGGCCGGAGTGAGATGACTAGCAGCGTTTCTGGCACTCTGCTGCAGGTTCCATTTTGAAGGAAGGTACTGGTGTGAGGCATCGAGGACCGAAAGACGGACGATTCTCGGAGCGAACGAGGACTGACTTGGTCACCGCAGAGTAGGACAAGGGTTGTGCAAACACGCGGTAGCTGGGAAAGCTTTGTGAGTTCTGTTGCAGGCTCCGTTTAGTAGAAATTTGGTGTTGAGCAGGCTGTGCCATCTGCCTTAGAGACGGACGATTCTCGGAGCACTTTTTGTGCTTTGTTGCAGGTTCCGACTCGAAGGAAATTGTTGTCACGGCAATATCTGCATTATCGTATATCGATGATCTGCAGGCAAAGGAAACGTGTATGACTGGAAGTGGAACAAGGAAGCAGCACGAAATTGACGAATCCGTCGGGTGGACGGTATGTGCGAGAGAACTGGCCCATTGTCGATGCGAAACGGAGAGTGTCTTTTTCAAGACGCTTCTCGTATGTTGAGTGAGAAGAGACGGGTCCAGTGGGACCGTCTCGAACTGAGTGTCCTCGCTTCGGCGAGGTTCACAGCAGTTACCTGGTTGATCCTGCCAGTAGCATATGCTTGTCTCAAAGATTAAGCCATGCATGTCTAAGTACAAGCTGTTATGCAGCGAAACCGCGAATGGCTCAATAAATCAGTTATGGTTCCTTAGATCGTACTATCCTACTTGGATAACTGTGGTAATTCTAGAGCTAATACATGCACAATAGCCCCGACCTTACGGAAGGGGTGCTTTTATTAGATCAAGACCAATCGGACTTCGGTCCGTATCTTGGTGACTCTGAATAACTTTGTGCCGATCGCATGGTCTAGCACCGGCGACGCATCTTTCAAATGTCTGCCTTATCAACTGTCGATGGTAGGTTATGCGCCTACCATGGTTGCAACGGGTAACGGGGAATCGGGGTTCGATTCCGGAGAGGGAGCCTGAGAAACGGCTAC
>JAUPMV010000111.1:0-138619 GCA_030848855.1 Branchinecta sandiegonensis
GAAAGACTAAAGTGGACAGAATATAGTGGAAAGACTGTAGTGGACAGAATAATGTGGACGGAGAATAGTGGAAAGACTAAAGTGGACAGACTATAGTGGAAAGACTATAGTGGAGAGACTGTGTGGACAGAATAAAGTGGAGACTATAGTGGAAAGACTAAAGTGGAAATACTAAAGTGGACAGAGAATAGTGGAAAGACTAAAGTGGAAAGACTGTAGTGGACAGAATAAAGTGGAGACTATAGTGGAAAGACTAAAGTGGACAGACTAAAGTGGAAAGACTAAAGTGGAAAGACTAAAGTGGACAGACTATAGTGGAATGACTGTAGTGGACAGAATAAAGTGGAAAGACTATAGTGGAAAGACTGTAGTGGACAGAATAAAGTGGAGACTATATTGGAAAGACTAAAGTGGACAGAGAATAGTGGAAAGACTACAGTGGACAGACTATAGTGGAAAGACTAAAGTGGACAGACTAAAGTGGACAGACTATAGTGGAAATACTGTAGTGGACAGAATAAAGTGGAGAGTATAGTGGAAAGAATAAAGTGGAGACTATAGTGGAAAGACTAAAGTGGACAGAGAATAGTGGAAAGACTAAAGTGGAAAGAATGTAGTGGACAGAATGAAGTGGAGACTATAGTGGAAAGACTAAAGTGGACAGACTAAAGTGGAAAGACTAAAGTGGAAAGACTAAAGTGGACAGACTATAGTGGAAAGACTATATTGGAAAGACTGTAGTGGGCAGAAGAAAGTGGAGACTATAGTGGAAAGACTAAAGTGGACAGAGAATAGTGGAAAGACTAAAGTGGACGGACTGTAGTGGAAAGACTAAAGTGGACAGACTAAAGTGGAAAGACTAAAGTGGACAGACTATAGTGGAATGACTGTAGTGGACACAATAAAGTGGAAAGACTATAGTGGAAATACTTTAGTGGACAGAATAAAGTGGAGACTATATTGGAAAGACTAAAGTGGACAGAGAATAGTGGAAAGACTACAGTGGACAGACTGTAGTGGAAAGACTAAAGTGGACAGACTAAAGTGGACAGACTATAGTGGAAATACTGTAGTGGACAGAATAAAGTGGAGAGTATAGTGGAAAGAATAAAGTGGACAGAGAATAGTGGAAAGACTAAAGTGGACAGACTATAGTGGAAAGACTATAGTGGAGAGACTGTAGTGGACAGACTATAGTGGAAACACTGTAGTGGACAGAATAAAGTGGAGAGTATAGTGGAAAGAATAAAGTGGACAGAGAATAGTGGAAAGAATAAAGTGGACAGAATATAGTGGAAAGACTAAAGTGGAAAGACTAAAGTGGACATAGAATAGTGGAAAGACTAAAGTGGAAAGACTGTAGTGGACAGAATAAAGTTTAGACTATAGTGGAAAGACTAATGTGGACAGAGAATGGTGGAAAGACTAAAGTGGACAGACTAAAATGGAAAGACTAAAGTGGAAAGACTAAAGTGGACAGACTATAGTGGAAACACTGTAGTGGACAGAATAAAGTGGAGAGTATAGTGGAAAGAATAAAGTGGACAGAGAATAGTGGAAAGACTAAAGTGGACAGACTATAGTGGAAAGACTATAGTGGAAAGACTGTAGTGGACAGACTAAAGTGGAGACTATAGTGGAAAGACTAAAGTGGAAAGAATAAAGTGGACAGACTATATTGGAAAGACTGAAGTGGACAGACTATAGTGGAAAGACTATAGTGGAGAAACTGTAGTGGACAGAATAAAGTGGAGACTATAGTGGAAAGACTAAAGTGGAAAGACAAAAGTGGTCAGACTATAGTGGAAAGACTGTAGTGGAAAGACTAAAGTGGACAGTCTAAAGTGGAAAGACTAAAGTGGAAAGACTATAGTGGAAAGACTAAAGTGGACAGACTAAAGTGGAAAGACTAAAGTGGAAAGACTAAAGTGGACAGACTATAGTGGAAAGACTATAGAGGAAAGACTGTAGTGGGCAGAATAAAGTGGAGACTATAGTGGAAAGACTAAAGTGGACAGAGAATAGTGGAAAGACTAAAGTGGACAGAATATAGTGGAAAGACTAAAGTGGAAAGAGAATAGTGGAAAGACTAAAGTGGACAGTTTGTAGTGGAAAGACTAAAGTGGACAGACTAAAGTGGAAAGACTAAAGTGGAAAGACTAAAGTCAACAGACTATAGTGGAAAGACTGTAGTGGACAGAATAAAGTGGAAAGACTATAGTGGAAAGACTGTAGTGGACAGAATAAAGTGGAGACTATAGTGGAAAGACTAAAGTGGACAGAGAATAGTGGAAAGACTAAAGTGGACAGACTATAGTGGAAAGACTATAGTGGAAAGACTGTAGTGGACAGAATAAAGTGGAGACTATAGTGGAAAGACTAAAGTGGAAAGACTGTAGTGGACAGACTATAGTGGAAAGACTGTAGTGGACAGAATAAAGTGGAGACTATAGTGGAAAGACTAAAGTGGACAGAGAATAGTGGAAAGACTAAAGTGGACAGACTATAGTGGAAAGACTGTAGTGGAAAGACTGTAGTGGACAGAATAAAGTGGAGACTATAGTGGAAAGACTAAAGTGGAAAGACTAAAGTGGACAGACTATAGTGGAAAGACTGTAGTGGACAGAATAAAGTGTAGACTATAGTGGAAAGACTAAAGTGGACAGAGAATAGTGGAAAGAATAAAGTGGACATACTATAGTGGATAGACTTCAGTGGAAAGACTGTAGTGGACAGAATAAAGTGGAGACTATAGTGGAAAGACTAAAATGGACAGACTATAGTGGAAAGACTGAAGTGGAAAGACTAAGTGGACAGACTAAAGTTGAAAGACTATAGTGGAAAGACTAAAGTGGACAGACTATAGTGGAAAGATTAAAGTAGACAGACTGAAGTGGAAAGACTACAGTGGAAAGACTAAAGTGGAAAGAATGTAGTGGACAGAATAAAGTGGAGACTATAGTGGAAAGACTAAAGTGGAAAGAGAATAGTGGAAAGACTAAAGTGGACAGACTATATTGGAAAGACTATAGTGGAAAGACTTTAGTGGACGGAATAAAGTGGAGACTATAGTGGAAAGACTAAAGTGGAAAGACTAAAGTGGACAGAGAATAGTGGAAAGACTAAAGTGGAAAGACTGTAGTGGACAGAATAAAGTGGAGACTATAGTGGATAGACTAAAGTGGAAAGACTAAAGTGGACAGACTATAGTGGAAAGACTATAGTGGAAAGACTGTAGTGGACAGAATAAAATGGAGACTATAGTGGAAAGCCTAAAGTGGACAGAGAATAGTGAAAAGACTAAAGTTGACAGACCATATGGAAACACTATAGTGGAAAGACTATAGTGGAAAGACTGTAGTGGACAGAATAAAGTGGAGACTATAGTGGAAAAACTAAAGTGGACAGAGAATAGTGGAAAGACTAAAGTGGACAGACTATAGTGGAAAGACTAAAGTGGACAGACTATAGTGGAAAGGCTAAAGTGGACAGAGAATAGTGGAAAGACTAAAGTGGAAAGACTGTAGTGGACAGAATAAAGTGGAGACTATAGTGGATAGACTAAAGTGGAAAGACTAAAGTGGACAGACTATAGTGGAAAGACTATAGTGGAAAGACTGTAGTGGACAGAATAAAGTGGAGACTATAGTGGAAAGACTAAAGTGGACAGAGAATAGTGGAAAGACTAAAGTGGAGAGACTATAGTGGAAAGACTATAGTGGAAAGACTGTAGTGGACAGAATAAAGTGGAGACTATAGTGGAAAGACTAAAGTGGAAAGACTAAAGTGGACAGACTATAGTGGAAAGACTGTAGTGGACAGACTAAAGTGGAGACTATAGTGGAAAGACTAAAGTGGACAGACTATAGTGGAAAGACTGAAGTGGACAGACTAAAGTGGAAAGACTATAGTGGAAAGACTAAAGTGGCCAGACTATAGTGGAAAGGCTAAAGTGGACAGAGAATAGTGGAAAGACTAAAGTGGAAAGACTGTAGTGGACAGAATAAAGTGGAGACTATAGTGGATAGACTAAAGTGGAAAGACTAAAGTGGACAGACTATAGTGGAAAGACTATAGTGGAAAGACTGTAGTGGACAGAATAAAGTGGAGACTATAGTGGAAAGACTAAAGTGGACAGAGAATAGTGGAAAGACTAAAGTGGACAGACTATATTGGAAAGACTATAGTGGAAAGACTTTAGTGGACGGAATAAAGTGGAGACTATAGTGGAAAGACTAAAGTGGACAGAGAATAGTGGAAAGACTAAAGTGGAAAGACTGTAGTGGACAGAATAAAGTGGAGACTACAGTGGATAGACTAAAGTGGAAAGACTAAAGTGGACAGCCTATAGTGGAAAGACTATAGTGGAAAGACTATAGTGGACAGAATAAAGTGGAGACTATAGTGGAAAGACTAAAGTGGACAGAGAATAGTGGAAAGACTAAAGTGGACAGACTATAGTGGAAAGACTATAGTGGAAAGACTGTAGTGGACAGAATAAAGTGGAGACTATAGTGGAAAGACTAATGTGGAAAGACTAAAGGTGACAGACTATAGTGGAAAGACTGTAGTGGACAGAATAAAGTGTAGACTATAGTGGAAAGACTAAAGTGGACAGAGAATAGTGGAAAGAATAAAGTGGACATACTATAGTGGAAAGACTAGTGGACAGACTATAGTGGAAAGACTGAAGTGGAAAGACTAAGTGGACAGACTAAAGTGGAAAGACTATAGTGGAAAGACTAAAGTGGACAGACTATAGTGGAAAGACTAAAGTGGACAGACTGAAGTGGAAAGGCTATAGTGGAAAGACTAAAGTGGAAAGAATGTAGTGGACAGAATAAAGTGGAGACTATAGTGGAAAGACTAAAGTGGACAGAGAATAGTGGAAAGACTAAAGTGGACAGACTATATTGGAAAGACTATAGTGGAAAGACTTTAGTGGACGGAATAAAGTGGAGACTATAGTGGAAAGACTAAAGTGGAAAGACTAAAGTGGACAGAGAATAGTGGAAAGACTAAAGTGGAAAGACTGTAGTGGACAGAATAAAGTGGAGACTATAGTGGATAGACTAAAGTGGAAAGACTAAAGTGGACAGACTATAGTGGAAAGACTATAGTGGAAAGACTGTAGTGGACAGAATAAAGTGGAGACTATAGTGGAAAGACTAAAGTGGACAGAGAATAGTGGAAAGACTAAAGTGGACAGACTATAGTGGAAAGACTGTAGTGGACAGAATAAAGTTTAGACTATAGTGGAAAGACTAAAGTGGACAGAGAATAGTGGAAAGAATAAAGTGGACATACTATAGTGGAAAGACTACAGTGGAAAGACTGAATAAAGTGGAGACTATAGTGGAAAGACTAAAATGGACAGACTATAGTGGAAAGACTGAAGTGGAAAGACTAAGTGGACAGACTAAAGTGGAAAGACTATAGTGGAAAGACTAAAGTGGACAGACTATAGTGGAAAGACTAAAGTGGACAGACTGAAGTGGAAAGACTATAGTGGAAAGACTAAAGTGGAAAGAATGTAGTGGACAGAATAAAGTGGAGACTATAGTGGAAAGACTAAAGTGGACAGAGAATAGTGGAAAGACTAAAGTTGACAGACCATAGTGGAAAGACTATAGTGGAAAGACTATAGTGGAGAGACTGTAGTGGACAGAATAAAATGGAGACTATAGTGGAAAGCCTAAAGTGGACAGAGAATAGTGGAAAGACTAAAGTTGACAGACCATAGTGGAAAGACTATAGTGGAAAGACTATAGTGGAGAGACTTTAGTGGACAGAATAAAGTGGAGACTATAGTGGAAAAACTAAAGTGGAAAGACTAAAGTGGACAGACTATAGTGGAAAGACTGTAGTGGAAAGACTAAAGTGGACAGACTAAAGTGGAAAGACTAAAGTGGAAAGACTATAGTGGAAAGACTAAAGTGGACAGACTAAAGTGGAAAGACTAAAGTGGAAAGACTAAAGTGGACAGACTATAGTGGAAAGACTATAGAGGAAAGACTGTAGTGGGCAGAATAAAGTGGAGACTATAGTGGAAAGACTAAAGTGGACAGAGAATAGTGGAAAGACTAAAGTGGACAGACTCTAGTGGAAAGACTAAAGTGGAAAGACTAAAGTGGAAAGACTAAAGTGGAAAGACTAAAGTGGACAGACTATAGTGGAAAGACTGTAGTGGACCGAATAAAGTGGAGAGTATAGTGGAAAGACTAAAGTGGACAGAGAATAGTGGAAAGTGGACAGACTATAGTGGAAAGACTATAGTGGAGAGACTGTGTGGACAGAATAAAGTGGAGACTATAGTGGAAAGACTAAAGTGGAAATACTTAAGTGGACAGAGAATAGTGGAAAGACTAAAGTGGAAAGACTAAAGTGGACAGACTATAGTGGAAAGACTATAGTGGAGAGACTGTAATGGACAGAATAAAGTGGAGACTATAGTGGAAAGACTAAAGTGGAAATACTAAAGTGGAAAGAGAATAGTGGAAAGACTAAAGTGGAAAGACTAAAGTGGACAGACTATAGTGGAAAGATTATAGTGGAAAGACTTTAGTGGACAGAATAAAGTGGAGACTATAGTGGAAAGACTAAAGTGGAAAGACTAAAGTGGACAGAGAATAGTGGAAAGACTAAAGTGGAAAGACTGTAGTGGACAGAATAAAGTGGAGAGTATAGTGGATAGACTAAAGTGGAAAGACTAAAGTGGACAGACTATAGTGGAAAGACTATAGTGGAAAGACTGTAGTGGACAGAATAAAAAGGAGACTATAGTGGAAAGACTAAAGTGGACAGAGAATAGTGGAAAGACTTAAGTGGACAGACTATAGTGGAAAGACTGTAGTGGACAGAATAAAGTGGAGACTATAGTGGAAAGACTAAAGTGGAAAGACTAAAGTGGACAGACTATAGTGGAAAGACTGTAGTGGACAGACTAAAGTGGAGACTATAGTGGAAAGACTAAAGTGGAAAGACTAAAGTGGAAAGACTAAAGTGGACAGACTATAGTGGAAAGACTGAAGTGGACAGACTATAGTGGAAAGACTATAGTGGAGAGACTGTAGTGGACAGAATAAAGTGGAGACTATAGTGGAAAGACTAAAGTGGACAGACTGAAGTGGAAAGACTAAAGTGGAAAGACTATAGTGGAAAGACTAAAGTGGACAGACTAAAGTGGAAAGACTAAAGTGGAAAGACTAAAGTGGACAGACTATAGTGGAAAGACTATAGAGGAAAGACTGTAGTGGGCAGAATAAAGTGGAGACTATAGTGGAAAGACTAAAGTGGACAGAGAATAGTGGAAAGACTAAAGTGGACAGACTATATTGGAAAGACTAAAGTGGAAAGACTAAAGTGGAAAGACTAAAGTGGAAAGACTAAAGTGGACAGACTATAGTGGAAAGACTGTAGTGGACAGAATAAAGTGGAGAGTATAGTGGAAAGAATAAAGTGGACAGAGAATAGGGGAAAGACTAAAGTGGACAGACTATAGTGGAAAGACTATAGTGGAGAGACTATAGTGGACAGAATAAAGTGGAGACTATAGTGGAAAGACTAAAGTGGACAGAGAATGGTGGAAAGACGAAAGTGGACAGACTATAGTGGAAAGACTAAAGTGGACAGACTAAAGTGGACAGACTATAGTGGAAATACTGTAGGGGACAGAATAAAGTGGAGAGTATAGTGGAAAGAATAAAGTGGACAGAGAATAGTGGAAAGACTAAAGTGGACAGACTATAGTGGAAAGACTATAATGGAGAGACTGTAGTGGAAGAATAAAGTGGAGACTATAGTGGAAAGACTAAAGTGGACAGAGAATAGTGGAAAGACTAAAGTGGAGAGACTGTATTGGACAGAAAAAAGTGGAAAGACTAAAGTGGACAGACTATAGTGGAAAAACTATAGTGGAAAGACTGTAGTGGACAGAATAAAGTGGAGACTATAGTGGAAATACTAAAGGTGACAGAGAATAGTGGAAAGACTAAGTGGACAGACTAAAGTGGAGACTATAGTGGAAAGACTAAAGTGGAAAGACTAAAGTGGACAGACTATAGTGGAAAGACTGAAGTGGACAGACTATAGTGGAAAGACTATAGTGGAGAGACTGTAGTGAACAGAATAAAGTGGAGACTATAGTGGAAAGACTAAAGTGGACATACTATAGTGGAAAGACTGTAGTGGAAAGACTAAAGTGGACAGACTAAAGTGGAAAGACTAAAGTGGAAAGACTATAGTGGAAAGACTAAAGTGGACAGACTAAAGTGGAAAGACTAAAGTGGAAAGACTAAAGTGGACAGACTATAGTGGAAAGACTATAGAGGAGAGACTGTGTGGACAGAATAAAGTGGAGACTATAGTGGAAAGACTAAAGTGGAAATACTTAAGTGGACAGAGAATAGTGGAAAGACTAAAGTGGAAAGACTAAAGTGGACAGACTATAGTGGAAAGATTATAGTGGAAAGACTGTAGTGGACAGAATAAAGTGGAGACTATAGTGGAAAGACTAAAGTGGACAGAGAATAGTGGAAAGACTAAAGTGGACAGACTATAGTGGAAAGACTAAAGTGGACAGACTAAAATGGAAAGACTAAAGTGGAAAGACTAAAGTGGACAGACTATAGTGGAAACACTGTAGTCGACAGAATAAAGTGGAGAGTATAGTGGAAAGAATAAAGTGGACAGAGAATAGTGGAAAGACTAAAGTGGACAGACTATAGTGGAAAGACTATAGTGGAGAGACTGTAATGGACAGAATGAAGTGGAGACTATAGTGGAAAGAATAAAGTGGAAATACTAAAGTGGAAAGAGAATAGTGGAAAGACTAAAGTGGACAGACTATAGTGGAAAGATTATAGTGGAAAGACTGTAGTGGACAGAATAAAGTGGAGACTATAGTGGAAAGACTAAAGTGGAAAGACTAAAGTGGACAGAGAATAGTGGAAAGACTAAAGTGGAAAGACTGTAGTGGACAGAATAAAGTGGAGAGTATATTGGATAGACTAAAGTGGAAAGACTAAAGTGGACAGACTATAGTGGAAAGACTATAGTGGAAAGACTGTAGTGGACAGAATAAAAAGGAGACTATAGTGGAAAGACTAAAGTGGACAGAGAATAGTGGAAAGACTAAAGTGGACAGACTATAGTGGAAAGACTGTAGTGGACAGAATAAAGTGGAGACTATAGTGGAAAGACTAAAGTGGAAAGACTAAAGTGGACAGACTATAGTGGAAAGACTGTAGTGGACAGACTAAAGTGGAGACTATAGTGGAAAGACTAAAGTGGAAAGACTAAAGTGGACAGACTATAGTGGAAAGACTGAAGTGGACAGACTATAGTGGAAAGACTATAGTGGAGAGACTGTAGTGGACAGAATATAGTGGAGACTATAGTGGAAAGACTAAAGTGGACAGACTATAGTGGAAAGACTGTAGTGGAAAGACTAAAGTGGACAGACTAAAGTGGAAAGACTAAAGTGGAAAGACTATAGTGGAAAGACTAAAGTGGACAGACTAAAGTGGAAAGACTAAAGTGGAAAGACTAAAGTGGACAGACTATAGTGGAAAGACTATAGAGGAAAGACTGTAGTGGGCAGAATAAAGTGGAGACTATAGTGGAAAGACTAAAGTGGACAGAGAATAGTGGAAAGACTAAAGTGGACAGACTATAGTGGAAAGACTAAAGTGGAAAGACTAAAGTGGAAAGACTAAAGTGGAAAGACTAAAGTGGACAGACTATAGTGGAAAGACTGTAGTGGACAGAATAAAGTGGAGAGTATAGTGGAAAGAATAAAGTGGACAGAGAATAGGGGAAAGACTAAAGTGGACAGACTATAGTGGAAAGACTATAGTGGAGAGACTATAGTGGACAGAATAAAGTGGAGACTATAGTGGAAAGACTAAAGTGGACAGAGAATAGTGGAAAGACTAAAGTGGACAGACTATAGTGGAAAGACTAAAGTGGACAGACTAAAGTGGACAGACTATAGTGGAAATACTGTAGTGGACAGAATAAAGTGGAGAGTATAGTGGAAAGAATAAAGTGGACAGAGAATAGTGGAAAGACTAAAGTGGACAGACTATAGTGGAAAGACTATAATGGAGAGACTGTAGTGGACAGAATAAAGTGGAGACTATAGTGGAAAGACTAAAGTGGACAGAGAATAGTGGAAAGATTAAAGTGGAAAGACTGTATTGGACTGAAAAAAGTGGAAAGACTAAAGTGGACAGACTATAGTGGAAAAACTATAGTGGAAAGACTGTAGTGGACAGAATAAAGTGGAGACTATAGTGGAAAGACTAAAGTGGACAGAGAATAGTGGAAAGACTAAGTGGACAGACTAAAGTGGAGACTATAGTGGAAAGACTAAAGTGGAAAGACTAAAGTGGACAGACTATAGTGGAAAGACTGAAGTGGACAGACTATAGTGGAAAGACTATAGTGGAGAGACTGTAGTGGACAGAATAAAGTGGAGACTATAGTGGAAAGACTAAAGTGGACAGACTATAGTGGAAAGACTGTAGTGGAAAGAATAAAGTGGACAGACTAAAGTGGAAAGACTAAAGTGGAAAGACTATAGTGGAAAGACTAAAGTGGACAGACTAAAGTGGAAAGACTAAAGTGGAAAGACTAAAGTGGACAGACTATAGTGGAAAGACTATAGAGGAAAGACTGTAGTGGGCAGAATAAAGTGGAGACTATAGTGGAAAGACTAAAGTGGACAGAGAATAGTGGAAAGACTAAAGTGGACAGACTATAGTGGAAAGACTAAAGTGGAAAGACTAAAGTGGAAAGACTAAAGTGGAAAGACTAAAGTGGACAGACTATAGTGGAAAGACTGTAGTGGACAGAATAAAGTGGAGAGTATAGTGGAAAGAATAAAGTGGACAGAGAATAGTGGAAAGACTAAAGTGGACAGACTATAGTGGAAAGACTATAGTGGAGAGACTATAGTGGACAGAATAAAGTGGAGACTATAGTGGAAAGACTAAAGTGGACAGAGAATAGTGGAAAGACTAAAGTGGACAGACTATAGTGGAAAGACTGTAGTTGACAGAATAAAGTGGAGAGTATAGTGGAAAGAATAAAGTGGACAGAGAATAGTGGAAAGACTAAAGTGGACAGACTATACTGGAAAGACTATAATGGAGAGACTGTAGTGGACAGAATAAAGTGGAGACTATAGTGGAAAGACTAAAGTGGACAGAGAATAGTGGAAAGACTAAAGTGGAAAGACTGTATTGGACAGAATAAAGTTGAAAGACTAAAGTGGACAGACTATAGTAGAAAAACTATAGTGGAAAGACTGTAGTGGACAGAATAAAGTGGAGACTATAGTGGAAAGACTAAAGTGGACAGAGAATAGTGGAAAGACTAAGTGGACAGACTGTACTGGAAAGACTAAAGTGGACAGACAAAATGGAAAGACTAAAGTGGAAAGACTAAAGTGGACAGAGAATAGTGGAAAGACTAAAGTGGACAGACTATAGTGGAAAGACTATAGCGGAGAGACTGTGTGGACAGAATAAAGTGGAGAATATAGTGGAAAGACTAAAGTGGAAATACTAAAGTGGACAGAGAATAGTGGAAAGACTAAAGTGGAAAGACTAAAGTGGACAGACTATAGTGGAAAGATTATAGTGGAAAGACTGTAGTGGACAGAATAAAGTGGAGACTATAGTGGAAAGACTAAAGTGGACAGAGAATAGTGGAAAGACTAAAGTGGACAGACTATATTGGAAAGACTAAAGTGGAAAGACTAAAGTGGAAAGACTAAAGTGGAAAGACTAAAGTGGACAGACTATAGTGGAAAGACTGTAGTGGACAGAATAAAGTGGAGAGTATAGTGGAAAGAATAAAGTGGACTGAGAATAGGGGAAAGACTAAAGTGGACAGACTATAGTGGAAAGACTATAGTGGAGAGACTATAGTGGACAGAATAAAGTGGAGACTATAGTGGAAAGACTAAAGTGGACAGAGAATAGTGGAAAGACTAAAGTGGACAGACTATAGTGGAAAGACTAAAGTGGAAAGACTAAAGTGGACAGACTATAGTGGAAAGACTATAATGGAGAGACTGTAGTGGACAGAATAAAGTGGAGACTATAGTGGAAAGACTAAAGTGGAAAGACTAAAGTGGACAGAGAATAGTGGAAAGACTAAAGTGGAAAGACTGTAGTGGACAGAATAAAGTGGAGAGTATATTGGATAGACTAAAGTGGAAAGACTAAAGTGGACAGACTATAGTGGAAAGACTATAGTGGAAAGACTGTAGTGGACAGAATAAAAAGGAGACTATAGTGGAAAGACTAAAGTGGACAGAGAATAGTGGAAAGACTAAAGTGGACAGACTATAGTGGAAAGACTGTAGTGGACAGAATAAAGTGGAGACTATAGTGGAAAGACTAAAGTGGAAAGACTAAAGTGGACAGACTATAGTGGAAAGACTGTAGTGGACAGACTAAAGTGGAGACTATAGTGGAAAGACTAAAGTGGAAAGACTAAAGTGGACAGACTATAGTGGAAAGACTGAAGTGGACAGACTATAGTGGAAAGACTATAGTGGAGAGACTGTAGTGGACAGAATATAGTGGAGACTATAGTGGAAAGACTAAAGTGGACAGACTATAGTGGAAAGACTGTAGTGGAAAGACTAAAGTGGACAGACTAAAGTGGAAAGACTAAAGTGGAAAGACTATAGTGGAAAGACTAAAGTGGACAGACTAAAGTGGAAAGACTAAAGTGGAAAGACTAAAGTGGACAGACTATAGTGGAAAGACTATAGAGGAAAGACTGTAGTGGGCAGAATAAAGTGGAGACTATAGTGGAAAGACTAAAGTGGACAGAGAATAGTGGAAAGACTAAAGTGGACAGACTATAGTGGAAAGACTAAAGTGGAAAGACTAAAGTGGAAAGACTAAAGTGGAAAGACTAAAGTGGACAGACTATAGTGGAAAGACTGTAGTGGACAGAATAAAGTGGAGAGTATAGTGGAAAGAATAAAGTGGACAGAGAATAGGGGAAAGACTAAAGTGGACAGACTATAGTGGAAAGACTATAGTGGAGAGACTATAGTGGACAGAATAAAGTGGAGACTATAGTGGAAAGACTAAAGTGGACAGAGAATAGTGGAAAGACTAAAGTGGACAGACTATAGTGGAAAGACTAAAGTGGACAGACTAAAGTGGACAGACTATAGTGGAAATACTGTAGTGGACAGAATAAAGTGGAGAGTATAGTGGAAAGAATAAAGTGGACAGAGAATAGTGGAAAGACTAAAGTGGACAGACTATAGTGGAAAGACTATAATGGAGAGACTGTAGTGGACAGAATAAAGTGGAGACTATAGTGGAAAGACTAAAGTGGACAGAGAATAGTGGAAAGATTAAAGTGGAAAGACTGTATTGGACTGAAAAAAGTGGAAAGACTAAAGTGGACAGACTATAGTGGAAAAACTATAGTGGATAGACTGTAGTGGACAGAATAAAGTGGAGACTATAGTGGAAAGACTAAAGTGGACAGAGAATAGTGGAAAGACTAAGTGGACAGACTAAAGTGGAGACTATAGTGGAAAGACTAAAGTGGAAAGACTAAAGTGGACAGACTATAGTGGAAAGACTGAAGTGGACAGACTATAGTGGAAAGACTATAGTGGAGAGACTGTAGTGGACAGAATAAAGTGGAGACTATAGTGGAAAGACTAAAGTGGACAGACTATAGTGGAAAGACTGTAGTGGAAAGACTAAAGTGGACAGACTAAAGTGGAAAGACTAAAGTGGAAAGACTATAGTGGAAAGACTAAAGTGGACAGACTAAAGTGGAAAGACTAAAGTGGAAAGACTAAAGTGGACAGACTATAGTGGAAAGACTATAGAGGAAAGACTGTAGTGGGCAGAATAAAGTGGAGACTATAGTGGAAAGACTAAAGTGGACAGAGAATAGTGGAAAGACTAAAGTGGACAGACTATAGTGGAAAGACTAAAGTGGAAAGACTAAAGTGGAAAGACTAAAGTGGAAAGACTAAAGTGGACAGACTATAGTGGAAAGACTGTAGTGGACAGAATAAAGTGGAGAGTATAGTGGAAAGAATAAAGTGGACAGAGAATAGTGGAAAGACTAAAGTGGACAGACTATAGTGGAAAGACTATAGTGGAGAGACTATAGTGGACAGAATAAAGTGGAGACTATAGTGGAAAGACTAAAGTGGACAGAGAATAGTGGAAAGACTAAAGTGGACAGACTATAGTGGAAAGACTGTAGTTGACAGAATAAAGTGGAGAGTATAGTGGAAAGAATAAAGTGGACAGAGAATAGTGGAAAGACTAAAGTGGACAGACTATACTGGAAAGACTATAATGGAGAGACTGTAGTGGACAGAATAAAGTGGAGACTATAGTGGAAAGACTAAAGTGGACAGAGAATAGTGGAAAGACTAAAGTGGAAAGACTGTATTGGACAGAATAAAGTTGAAAGACTAAAGTGGACAGACTATAGTAGAAAAACTATAGTGGAAAGACTGTAGTGGACAGAATAAAGTGGAGACTATAGTGGAAAGACTAAAGTGGACAGAGAATAGTGGAAAGACTAAGTGGACAGACTGTACTGGAAAGACTAAAGTGGACAGACAAAATGGAAAGACTAAAGTGGAAAGACTAAAGTGGACAGAGAATAGTGGAAAGACTAAAGTGGACAGACTATAGTGGAAAGACTATAGCGGAGAGACTGTGTGGACAGAATAAAGTGGAGAATATAGTGGAAAGACTAAAGTGGAAATACTAAAGTGGACAGAGAATAGTGGAAAGACTAAAGTGGAAAGACTAAAGTGGACAGACTATAGTGGAAAGATTATAGTGGAAAGACTGTAGTGGACAGAATAAAGTGGAGACTATAGTGGAAAGACTAAAGTGGACAGAGAATAGTGGAAAGACTAAAGTGGACAGACTATATTGGAAAGACTAAAGTGGAAAGACTAAAGTGGAAAGACTAAAGTGGAAAGACTAAAGTGGACAGACTATAGTGGAAAGACTGTAGTGGACAGAATAAAGTGGAGAGTATAGTGGAAAGAATAAAGTGGACTGAGAATAGGGGAAAGACTAAAGTGGACAGACTATAGTGGAAAGACTATAGTGGAGAGACTATAGTGGACAGAATAAAGTGGAGACTATAGTGGAAAGACTAAAGTGGACAGAGAATAGTGGAAAGACTAAAGTGGACAGACTATAGTGGAAAGACTAAAGTGGAAAGACTAAAGTGGACAGACTATAGTGGAAAGACTATAATGGAGAGACTGTAGTGGACAGAATAAAGTGGAGACTATAGTGGAAAGACTAAATTGGACAGAGAATAGTGGAAAGACTAAAGTGGAGAGACTGTATTGGACAGAAAAAAGTGGAAAGACTAAAGTGGACAGACTATAGTGGAAAAACTATAGTGGAAAGACTGTAGTGGACAGAATAAAGTGGAGACTATAGTGGAAATACTAAAGTGGACAGAGAATAGTGGAAAGACTAAGTCGACAGACTAAAGTGGAGACTATAGTGGAAAGACTAAAGTGGAAAGACTAAAGTGGACAGACTATAGTGGAAAGACTGAAGTGGACAGACTATAGTGGAAAGACTATAGTGGAGAGACTGTAGTGAACAGAATAAAGTGGAGACTATAGTGGAAAGACTAAAGTGGACATACTATAGTGGAAAGACTGTAGTGGAAAGACTAAAGTGGACAGACTAAAGTGGAAAGACTAAAGTGGAAAGACTATAGTGGAAAGACTAAAGTGGACAGACTAAAGTGGAAAGACTAAAGTGGAAAGACTAAAGTGGACAGACTATAGTGGAAAGACTATAGAGGAGAGACTGTGTGGACAGAATAAGGTGGAGACTATAGTGGAAAGAGTAAAGTGGAAATACTTAAGTGGACAGAGAATAGTGGAAAGACTAAAGTGGAAAGACTAAAGTGGACAGACTATAGTGGAAAGATTATAGTGGAAAGACTGTAGTGGACAGAATAAAGTGGAGACTATAGTGGAAAGACTAAAGTGGACAGAGAATAGTGGAAAGACTAAAGTGGACAGACTATAGTGGAAAGACTAAAGTGGACAGACTAAAATGGAAAGACTAAAGTGGAAAGACTAAAGTGGACAGACTATAGTGGAAACACTGTAGTCGACAGAATAAAGTGGAGAGTATAGTGGAAAGAATAAAGTGGACAGAGAATAGTGGAAAGACTAAAGTGGACAGACTATAGTGGAAAGACTATAGTGGAGAGACTGTAATGGACAGAATAAAGTGGAGACTATAGTGGAAAGACTAAAGTGGAAATACTAAAGTGGAAAGAGAATAGTGGAAAGACTAAAGTGGACAGACTATAGTGGAAAGATTATAGTGGAAAGACTGTAGTGGACAGAATAAAGTGGAGACTATAGTGGAAAGACTAAAGTGGAAAGACTAAAGTGGACAGAGAATAGTGGAAAGACTAAAGTGGAAAGACTGTAGTGGACAAAATAAAGTGGAGATTATAGTGGATAGACTAAAGTGGAAAGACTAAAGTGGACAAACTATAGTGGAAAGACTATAGTGGAAAGACTGTAGTGGACAGAATAAAAAGGAGACTATAGTGGAAAGACTAAAGTGGACAGAGAATAGTGGAAAGACTAAAGTGGACAGACTATAGTGGAAAGACTGTAGTGGACAGAATAAAGTGGAGACTATAGTGGAAAGACTAAAGTGGAAAGACTAAAGTGGACAGACTATAGTGGAAAGACTGTAGTGGACAGACTAAAGTGGAGACTATAGTGGAAAGACTAAAGTGGAAAGACTAAAGTGGACAGACTATAGTGGAAAGACTGAAGTGGACAGACTATAGTGGAAAGACTATAGTGGAGAGACTGTAGTGGACAGAATATAGTGGAGACTATAGTGGAAAGACTAAAGTGGACAGACTATAGTGGAAAGACTGTAGTGGAAAGACTAAAGTGGACAAACTAAAGTGGAAAGACTAAAGTGGAAAGACTATAGTGGAAAGACTAAAGTGGACAGACTAAAGTGGAAAGACTAAAGTGGAAAGACTAAAGTGGACAGACTATAGTGGAAAGACTATAGAGGAAAGACTGTAGTGGGCAGAATAAAGTGGAGACTATAGTGGAAAGACTAAAGTGGACAGAGAATAGTGGAAAGACTAAAGTGGACAGACTATAGTGGAAAGACTAAAGTGGAAAGACTAAAGTGGAAAGACTAAAGTGGAAAGACTAAAGTGGACAGACTATAGTGGAAAGACTGTAGTGGACAGAATAAAGTGGAGAGTATAGTGGAAAGAATAAAGTGGACAGAGAATAGGGGAAAGACTAAAGTGGACAGACTATAGTGGAAAGACTATAGTGGAGAGACTGTAGTGGACAGAATAAAGTGGAGACTATAGTGGAAAGACTAAAGTGGACAGACTATAGTGGAAAGACTGTAGTGGAAAGACTAAAGTGGACAGACTAAAGTGGAAAGACTAAAGTGGAAAGACTATAGTGGAAAGACTAAAGTGGACAGACTAAAGTGGAAAGACTAAAGTGGAAAGACTAAAGTGGACAGACTATAGTGGAAAGACTATAGAGGAAAGACTGTAGTGGGCAGAATAAAGTGGAGACTATAGTGGAAAGACTAAAGTGGACAGAGAATAGTGGAAAGACTAAAGTGGACAGACTATAGTGGAAAGACTAAAGTGGAAAGACTAAAGTGGAAAGACTAAAGTGGAAAGACTAAAGTGGACAGACTATAGTGGAAAGACTGTAGTGGACAGAATAAAGTGGAGAGTATAGTGGAAAGAATAAAGTGGACAGAGAATAGTGGAAAGACTAAAGTGGACAGAGAATAGTGGAAAGACTAAAGTGGACAGACTATAGTGGAAAGACTGTAGTGGACAGAATAAAGTGGAGAGTATAGTGGAAAGAATAAAGTGGACAGAGAATAGTGGAAAGACTAAAGTGGACAGACTATACTGGAAAGACTATAATGGAGAGACTGTAGTGGACAGAATAAAGTGGAGACTATAGTGGAAAGACTAAAGTGGACAGAGAATAGTGGAAAGACTAAAGTGGAAAGACTGTATTGGACAGAATAAAGTTGAAAGACTAAAGTGGACAGACTATAGTGGAAAAACTATAGTGGAAAGACTGTAGTGGACAGAATAAAGTGGAGACTATAGTGGAAAGACTAAAGTGGACAGAGAATAGTGGAAAGACTAAGTGGACAGACTGTACTGGAAAGACTAAAGTGGACAGACAAAATGGAAAGACTAAAGTGGAAAGACTAAAGTGGACAGAGAATAGTGGAAAGACTAAAGTGGACAGACTATAGTGGAAAGACTATAGCGGAGAGACTGTGTGGACAGAATAAAGTGGAGAATATAGTGGAAAGACTAAAGTGGAAATACTAAAGTGGACAGAGAATAGTGGAAAGACTAAAGTGGAAAGACTAAAGTGGACAGACTATAGTGGAAAGATTATAGTGGAAAGACTGTAGTGGACAGAATAAAGTGGAGACTATAGTGGAAAGACTAAAGTGGACAGAGAATAGTGGAAAGACTAAAGTGGACAGACTATATTGGAAAGACTAAAGTGGAAAGACTAAAGTGGAAAGACTAAAGTGGAAAGACTAAAGTGGACAGACTATAGTGGAAAGACTGTAGTGGACAGAATAAAGTGGAGAGTATAGTGGAAAGAATAAAGTGGACAGAGAATAGGGGAAAGACTAAAGTGGACAGACTATAGTGGAAAGACTATAGTGGAGAGACTATAGTGGACAGAATAAAGTGGAGACTATAGTGGAAAGACTAAAGTGGACAGAGAATAGTGGAAAGACTAAAGTGGACAGACTATAGTGGAAAGACTAAAGTGGACAGACTAAAGTGGACAGACTATAGTGGAAATACTGTAGGGGACAGAATAAAGTGGAGAGTATAGTGGAAAGAATAAAGTGGACAGAGAATAGTGGAAAGACTAAAGTGGACAGACTATAGTGGAAAGACTATAATGGAGAGACTGTAGTGGACAGAATAAAGTGGAGACTATAGTGGAAAGACTAAAGTGGACAGAGAATAGTGGAAAGACTAAAGTGGAGAGACTGTATTGGACAGAAAAAAGTGGAAAGACTAAAGTGGACAGACTATAGTGGAAAAACTATAGTGGAAAGACTGTAGTGGACAGAATAAAGTGGAGACTATAGTGGAAATACTAAAGTGGACAGAGAATAGTGGAAAGACTAAGTGGACAGACTAAAGTGGAGACTATAGTGGAAAGACCAAAGTGGAAAGACTAAAGTGGACAGACTATAGTGGAAAGACTGAAGTGGACAGACTATAGTGGAAAGACTATAGTGGAGAGACTGTAGTGAACAGAATAAAGTGGAGACTATAGTGGAAAGACTAAAGTGGACATACTATAGTGGAAAGACTGTAGTGGAAAGACTAAAGTGGACAGACTAAAGTGGAAAGACTAAAGTGGAAAGACTATAGTGGAAAGACTAAAGTGGACAGACTAAAGTGGAAAGACTAAAGTGGAAAGACTAAAGTGGACAGACTATAGTGGAAAGACTATAGAGGAGAGACTGTGTGGACAGAATAAAGTGGAGACTATAGTGGAAAGACTAAAGTGGAAATACTTAAGTGGACAGAGAATAGTGGAAAGACTAAAGTGGAAAGACTAAAGTGGACAGACTATAGTGGAAAGATTATAGTGGAAAGACTGTAGTGGACAGAATAAAGTGGAGACTATAGTGGAAAGACTAAAGTGGACAGAGAATAGTGGAAAGACTAAAGTGGACAGACTATAGTGGAAAGACTAAAGTGGACAGACTAAAATGGAAAGACTAAAGTGGAAAGACTAAAGTGGACAGACTATAGTGGAAACACTGTAGTCGACAGAATAAAGTGGAGAGTATAGTGGAAAGAATAAAGTGGACAGAGAATAGTGGAAAGACTAAAGTGGACAGACTATAGTGGAAAGACTATAGTGGAGAGACTGTAATGGACAGAATAAAGTGGAGACTATAGTGGAAAGACTAAAGTGGAAATACTAAAGTGGAAAGAGAATAGTGGAAAGACTAAAGTGGACAGACTATAGTGGAAAGATTATAGTGGAAAGACTGTAGTGGACAGAATAAAGTGGAGACTATAGTGGAAAGACTAAAGTGGAAAGACTAAAGTGGACAGAGAATAGTGGAAAGACTAAAGTGGAAAGACTGTAGTGGACAGAATAAAGTGGAGAGTATAGTGGATAGACTAAAGTGGAAAGACTAAAGTGGACAAACTATAGTGGAAAGACTATAGTGGAAAGACTGTAGTGGACAGAATAAAAAGGAGACTATAGTGGAAAGACTAAAGTGGACAGAGAATAGTGGAAAGACTAAAGTGGACAGACTATAGTGGAAAGACTGTAGTGGACAGAATAAAGTGGAGACTATAGTGGAAAGACTAAAGTGGAAAGACTAAAGTGGACAGACTATAGTGGAAAGACTGTAGTGGACAGACTAAAGTGGAGACTATAGTGGAAAGACTAAAGTGGAAAGACTAAAGTGGACAGACTATAGTGGAAAGACTGAAGTGGACAGACTATAGTGGAAAGACTATAGTGGAGAGACTGTAGTGGACAGAATATAGTGGAGACTATAGTGGAAAGACTAAAGTGGACAGACTATAGTGGAAAGACTGTAGTGGAAAGACTAAAGTGGACAGACTAAAGTGGAAAGACTAAAGTGGAAAGACTATAGTGGAAAGACTAAAGTGGACAGACTAAAGTGGAAAGACTAAAGTGGAAAGACTAAAGTGGACAGACTATAGTGGAAAGACTATAGAGGAAAGACTTTAGTGGGCAGAATAAAGTGGAGACTATAGTGGAAAGACTAAAGTGGACAGAGAATAGTGGAAAGACTAAAGTGGACAGACTATAGTGGAAAGACTAAAGTGGAATGACTAAAGTGGAAAGACTAAAGTGGAAAGACTAAAGTGGACAGACTATAGTGGAAAGACTGTATTGGACAGAATAAAGTGGAGAGTATAGTGGAAAGAATAAAGTGGACAGAGAATAGGGGAAAGACTAAAGTGGACAGACTATAGTGGAAAGACTATAGTGGAGAGACTATAGTGGACAGAATAAAGTGGAGACTATAGTGGAAAGACTAAAGTGGACAGAGAATAGTGGAAAGACTAAAGTGGACAGACTATAGTGGAAAGACTAAAGTGGACAGACTAAAGTGGACAGACTATAGTGGAAATACTGTAGTGGACAGAATAAAGTGGAGAGTATAGTGGAAAGAATAAAGTGGACAGAGAATAGTGGAAAGACTAAAGTGGACAGACTATAGTGGAAAGACTATAATGGAGAGACTGTAGTGGACAGAATAAAGTGGAGACTATAGTGGAAAGACTAAAGTGGACAGAGAATAGTGGAAAGATTAAAGTGGAAAGACTGTATTGGACAGAAAAAAGTGGAAAGACTAAAGTGGACAGACTATAGTGGAAAAACTATAGTGGAAAGACTGTAGTGGACAGAATAAAGTGGAGACTATAGTGGAAAGACTAAAGTGGAAAGACTAAAGTGGACAGACTATAGTGGAAAGACTGAAGTGGACAGACTATAGTGGAAAGACTATAGTGGAGAGACTGTAGTGGAGAGAATAAAGTGGAGACTATAGTGGAAAGACTAAAGTGGACAGACTATAGTGGAAAGACTGTAGTGGAAAGACTAAAGTGGACAGACTAAAGTGGAAAGACTAAAGTGGAAAGACTATAGTGGAAAGACTAAAGTGGACAGACTAAAGTGGAAAGACTAAAGTGTGGACAGACTATAGTGGAAAGACTATAGAGGAAAGACTGTAGTGGGCAGAATAAAGTGGAGACTATAGTGGAAAGACTAAAGTGGACAGAGAATAGTGGAAAGACTAAAGTGGACAGACTATAGTGGAAAGACTAAAGTGGAAAGACTAAAGTGGAAAGACTAAAGTGGAAAGACTAAAGTGGACAGACTATAGTGGAAAGACTGTAGTGGACAGAATAAAGTGGAGAGTATAGTGGAAAGAATAAAGTGGACAGAGAATAGTGGAAAGACTAAAGTGGACAGACTATAGTGGAAAGACTATAGTGGAGAGACTATAGTGGACAGAATAAAGTGGAGACTATAGTGGAAAGACTAAAGTGGACAGAGAATAGTGGAAAGACTAAAGTGGACAGACTATAGTGGAAAGACTGTAGTGGACAGAATAAAGTGGAGAGTATAGTGGAAAGAATAAAGTGGACAGAGAATAGTGGAAAGACTAAAGTGGACAGACTATACTGGAAAGACTATAATGGAGAGACTGTAGTGGACAGAATAAAGTGGAGACTATAGTGGAAAGACTAAAGTGGACAGAGAATAGTGGAAAGACTAAAGTGGAAAGACTGTATTGGACAGAATAAAGTTGAAAGACTAAAGTGGACAGACTATAGTGGAAAAACTATAGTGGTAAGACTGTAGTGGACAGAATAAAGTGGAGACTATAGTGGAAAGACTAAAGTGGACAGAGAATAGTGGAAAGACTAAGTGGACAGACTGTACTGGAAAGACTAAAGTGGACAGACAAAATGGAAAGACTAAAGTGGAAAGACTAAAGTGGACAGAGAATAGTGGAAAGACTAAAGTGGACAGACTATAGTGGAAAGACTATAGCGGAGAGACTGTGTGGACAGAATAAAGTGGAGAATATAGTGGAAAGACTAAAGTGGAAATACTAAAGTGGACAGAGAATAGTGGAAAGACTAAAGTGGAAAGACTAAAGTGGACAGACTATAGTGGAAAGATTATAGTGGAAAGACTGTAGTGGACAGAATAAAGTGGAGACTATAGTGGAAAGACTAAAGTGGAAAGACTAAAGTGGACAGACAATAGTGGAAAGACTAAAGTGGAAAGACTGTAGTGGACAGAAGAAAGTGGAGAGTATAGTGGATAGACTAAAGTGGAAAGACTAAAGTGGACAGACTATAGTGGAAATACTGTAGTGGACAGAATAAAGTGGAAAGACTGTAGTGGACAGAATAAAGTGGAGACTATAGTGGAAATACTAAAGTGGACAGAGAATAGTGGAAAGACTAAGTGGACAGACTAAAGTGGAGACTATAGTGGAAAGACCAAAGTGGAAAGACTAAAGTGGACAGACTATAGTGGAAAGACTGAAGTGGACAGACTATAGTGGAAAGACTATAGTGGAGAGACTGTAGTGAACAGAATAAAGTGGAGACTATAGTGGAAAGACTAAAGTGGACATACTATAGTGGAAAGACTGTAGTGGAAAGACTAAAGTGGACAGACTAAAGTGGAAAGACTAAAGTGGAAAGACTATAGTGGAAAGACTAAAGTGGACAGACTAAAGTGGAAAGACTAAAGTGGAAAGACTAAAGTGGACAGACTATAGTGGAAAGACTATAGAGGAGAGACTGTGTGGACAGAATAAAGTGGAGACTATAGTGGAAAGACTAAAGTGGAAATACTTAAGTGGACAGAGAATAGTGGAAAGACTAAAGTGGAAAGACTAAAGTGGACAGACTATAGTGGAAAGATTATAGTGGAAAGACTGTAGTGGACAGAATAAAGTGGAGACTATAGTGGAAAGACTAAAGTGGACAGAGAATAGTGGAAAGACTAAAGTGGACAGACTATAGTGGAAAGACTAAAGTGGACAGACTAAAATGGAAAGACTAAAGTGGAAAGACTAAAGTGGACAGACTATAGTGGAAACACTGTAGTCGACAGAATAAAGTGGAGAGTATAGTGGAAAGAATAAAGTGGACAGAGAATAGTGGAAAGACTAAAGTGGACAGACTATAGTGGAAAGACTATAGTGGAGAGACTGTAATGGACAGAATAAAGTGGAGACTATAGTGGAAAGACTAAAGTGGAAATACTAAAGTGGAAAGAGAATAGTGGAAAGACTAAAGTGGACAGACTATAGTGGAAAGATTATAGTGGAAAGACTGTAGTGGACAGAATAAAGTGGAGACTATAGTGGAAAGACTAAAGTGGAAAGACTAAAGTGGACAGAGAATAGTGGAAAGACTAAAGTGGAAAGACTGTAGTGGACAGAATAAAGTGGAGAGTATAGTGGATAGACTAAAGTGGAAAGACTAAAGTGGACAAACTATAGTGGAAAGACTATAGTGGAAAGACTGTAGTGGACAGAATAAAAAGGAGACTATAGTGGAAAGACTAAAGTGGACAGAGAATAGTGGAAAGACTAAAGTGGACAGACTATAGTGGAAAGACTGTAGTGGACAGAATAAAGTGGAGACTATAGTGGAAAGACTAAAGTGGAAAGACTAAAGTGGACAGACTATAGTGGAAAGACTGTAGTGGACAGACTAAAGTGGAGACTATAGTGGAAAGACTAAAGTGGAAAGACTAAAGTGGACAGACTATAGTGGAAAGACTGAAGTGGACAGACTATAGTGGAAAGACTATAGTGGAGAGACTGTAGTGGACAGAATATAGTGGAGACTATAGTGGAAAGACTAAAGTGGACAGACTATAGTGGAAAGACTGTAGTGGAAAGACTAAAGTGGACAGACTAAAGTGGAAAGACTAAAGTGGAAAGACTATAGTGGAAAGACTAAAGTGGACAGACTAAAGTGGAAAGACTAAAGTGGAAAGACTAAAGTGGACAGACTATAGTGGAAAGACTATAGAGGAAAGACTTTAGTGGGCAGAATAAAGTGGAGACTATAGTGGAAAGACTAAAGTGGACAGAGAATAGTGGAAAGACTAAAGTGGACAGACTATAGTGGAAAGACTAAAGTGGAATGACTAAAGTGGAAAGACTAAAGTGGAAAGACTAAAGTGGACAGACTATAGTGGAAAGACTGTATTGGACAGAATAAAGTGGAGAGTATAGTGGAAAGAATAAAGTGGACAGAGAATAGGGGAAAGACTAAAGTGGACAGACTATAGTGGAAAGACTATAGTGGAGAGACTATAGTGGACAGAATAAAGTGGAGACTATAGTGGAAAGACTAAAGTGGACAGAGAATAGTGGAAAGACTAAAGTGGACAGACTATAGTGGAAAGACTAAAGTGGACAGACTAAAGTGGACAGACTATAGTGGAAATACTGTAGTGGACAGAATAAAGTGGAGAGTATAGTGGAAAGAATAAAGTGGACAGAGAATAGTGGAAAGACTAAAGTGGACAGACTATAGTGGAAAGACTATAATGGAGAGACTGTAGTGGACAGAATAAAGTGGAGACTATAGTGGAAAGACTAAAGTGGACAGAGAATAGTGGAAAGATTAAAGTGGAAAGACTGTATTGGACAGAAAAAAGTGGAAAGACTAAAGTGGACAGACTATAGTGGAAAAACTATAGTGGAAAGACTGTAGTGGACAGAATAAAGTGGAGACTATAGTGGAAAGACTAAAGTGGAAAGACTAAAGTGGACAGACTATAGTGGAAAGACTGAAGTGGACAGACTATAGTGGAAAGACTATAGTGGAGAGACTGTAGTGGAGAGAATAAAGTGGAGACTATAGTGGAAAGACTAAAGTGGACAGACTATAGTGGAAAGACTGTAGTGGAAAGACTAAAGTGGACAGACTAAAGTGGAAAGACTAAAGTGGAAAGACTATAGTGGAAAGACTAAAGTGGACAGACTAAAGTGGAAAGACTAAAGTGTGGACAGACTATAGTGGAAAGACTATAGAGGAAAGACTGTAGTGGGCAGAATAAAGTGGAGACTATAGTGGAAAGACTAAAGTGGACAGAGAATAGTGGAAAGACTAAAGTGGACAGACTATAGTGGAAAGACTAAAGTGGAAAGACTAAAGTGGAAAGACTAAAGTGGAAAGACTAAAGTGGACAGACTATAGTGGAAAGACTGTAGTGGACAGAATAAAGTGGAGAGTATAGTGGAAAGAATAAAGTGGACAGAGAATAGTGGAAAGACTAAAGTGGACAGACTATAGTGGAAAGACTATAGTGGAGAGACTATAGTGGACAGAATAAAGTGGAGACTATAGTGGAAAGACTAAAGTGGACAGAGAATAGTGGAAAGACTAAAGTGGACAGACTATAGTGGAAAGACTGTAGTGGACAGAATAAAGTGGAGAGTATAGTGGAAAGAATAAAGTGGACAGAGAATAGTGGAAAGACTAAAGTGGACAGACTATACTGGAAAGACTATAATGGAGAGACTGTAGTGGACAGAATAAAGTGGAGACTATAGTGGAAAGACTAAAGTGGACAGAGAATAGTGGAAAGACTAAAGTGGAAAGACTGTATTGGACAGAATAAAGTTGAAAGACTAAAGTGGACAGACTATAGTGGAAAAACTATAGTGGTAAGACTGTAGTGGACAGAATAAAGTGGAGACTATAGTGGAAAGACTAAAGTGGACAGAGAATAGTGGAAAGACTAAGTGGACAGACTGTACTGGAAAGACTAAAGTGGACAGACAAAATGGAAAGACTAAAGTGGAAAGACTAAAGTGGACAGAGAATAGTGGAAAGACTAAAGTGGACAGACTATAGTGGAAAGACTATAGCGGAGAGACTGTGTGGACAGAATAAAGTGGAGAATATAGTGGAAAGACTAAAGTGGAAATACTAAAGTGGACAGAGAATAGTGGAAAGACTAAAGTGGAAAGACTAAAGTGGACAGACTATAGTGGAAAGATTATAGTGGAAAGACTGTAGTGGACAGAATAAAGTGGAGACTATAGTGGAAAGACTAAAGTGGAAAGACTAAAGTGGACAGACAATAGTGGAAAGACTAAAGTGGAAAGACTGTAGTGGACAGAAGAAAGTGGAGAGTATAGTGGATAGACTAAAGTGGAAAGACTAAAGTGGACAGACTATAGTGGAAATACTGTAGTGGACAGAATAAAGTGGAAAGACTGTAGTGGACAGAATAAAGTGGAGACTATATTGGATAGACTAAAGTGGAAAGACTAAAGTGGACAGACTATAGTGGAAAGACTAAAGTGGACAGACTATAGTGGAAAGACTAAAGTGGACAGACTGAAGTGGAAAGACTATAGTGGAAAGACTAAAGTGGAAAGAATGTAGTGGACAGAATAAAGTGGAGACTATAGTGGAAAGACTAAAATGGACAGACTATAGTGGAAAGACTGAAGTGGAAAGACTAAGTGGACAGACTAAAGTGGAAAGACTATAGTGGAAAGACTAAAGTGGACAGACTATAGTGGAAAGACTAAAGTGGACAGACTGAAGTGGAAAGACTATAGTGGAAAGACTAAAGTGGAAAGAATGTAGTGGACAGAATAAAGTGGAGACTATAGTGGAAAGACTAAAGTGGACAGAGAATAGTGGAAAGACTAAAGTTGACAGACCATAGTGGAAAGACTTTAGTGGAAAGACTATAGTGGAGAGACTATAGTGGACAGAATAAAATGGAGACTATAGTGGAAAGCCTAAAGTGGACAGAGAATAGTGGAAAGACTAAAGTTGACAGACCATAGTGGAAAGACTATAGTGGAAAGACTATAGTGGAGAGACTGTAGTGGACAGAATAAAGTGGAGACTATAGTGGAAAAACTAAATTGGAAAGACTAAAGTGGACAGACTATAGTGGAAAGACTGTAGTGGAAAGACTAAAGTGGACAGACTAAAGTGGAAAGACTAAAGTGGAAAGACTATAGTGGAAAGACTAAAGTGGACAGACTAAAGTGGAAAGACTAAAGTGGAAAGACTAAAGTGGACAGACTATAGTGGAAAGACTATAGAGGAAAGACTGTAGTGGGCAGAATAAAGTGGAGACTATAGTGGAAAGACTAAAGTGGACAGAGAATAGTGGAAAGACTAAAGTGGACAGACTCTAGTGGAAAGACTAAAGTGGAAAGACTAAAGTGGAAAGACTAAAGTGGAAAGACTAAAGTGGACAGACTATAGTGGAAAGACTCTAGTGGACCGAATAAAGTGGAGAGTATAGTGGAAAGACTAAAGTGGACAGAGAATAGTGGAAAGTGGACAGACTATAGTGGAAAGACTATAGTGGAGAGACTGTGTGGACAGAATAAAGTGGAGACTATAGTAGAAAGACTAAAGTGGAAATACTTAAGTGGACAGAGAATAGTGGAAAGACTAAAGTGGAAAGACTAAAGTGGACAGACTATAGTGGACAGACTAAAATGGAAAGACTAAAGTGGAAAGACTAAAGTGGACAGACTATAGTGGAAACACTGTAGTCGACAGAATAAAGTGGAGAGTATAGTGGAAAGAATAAAGTGGACAGAGAATAGTGGAAAGACTAAAGTGGACAGACTATAGTGGAAAGACTATAGTGGAGAGACTGTAATGGACAGAATAAAGTGGAGACTATAGTGGAAAGACTAAAGTGGAAATACTAAAGTGGAAAGAGAATAGTGGAAAGACTAAAGTGGAAAGACTAAATTGGACAGACTATAGTGGAAAGATTATAGTGGAAAGACTGTAGTGGACAGAATAAAGTGGAGACTATAGTGGAAAGACTAAAGTGGAAAGACTAAAGTGGACAGAGAATAGTGGAAAGACTAAAGTGGAAAGACTGTAGTGGACAGAATAAAGTGGAGAGTGTAGTGGATAGACTAAAGTGGAAAGACTAAAGTGGACAGACTATAGTGGAAAGACTATAGTGGAAAGACTGTAGCGGACAGAATAAAAAGGAGACTATAGTGGAAAGACTAAAGTGGACAGAGAATAGTGGAAAGACTAAAGTGGACAGACTATAGTGGAAAGACTGTAGTGGACAGAATAAAGTGGAGACTATAGTGGAAAGACTAAAGTGGAAAGACTAAAGTGGACAGACTATAGTGGAAAGACTGTAGTGGACAGACTAAAGTGGAGACTATAGTGGAAAGACTAAAGTGGAAAGACTAAAGTGGAAAGACTAAAGTGGACAGACTATAGTGGAAAGACTGAAGTGGACAGACTATAGTGGAAAGACTATAGTGGAGAGACTGTAGTGGACAGAATAAAGTGGAGACTATAGTGGAAAGATTAAAGTGGACAGAGAATAGTGGAAAGACTAAAGTGGAAAGACTGTATTGGACAGAATAAAGTGGAAAGACTAAAGTGGACAGACTATAGTGGAAAAACTATAGTGGAAAGACTGTAGTGGACAGAATAAAGTGGAGACTATAGTGGAAAGACTAAAGTGGACAGAGAATAGTGGAAAGACTAAGTGGACAGACTGTACTGGAAAGACTAAAGTGGACAGACAAAATGGAAAGACTAAAGTGGAAAGACTAAAGTGGACAAAGAATAGTGGAAAGACTAAAGTGGACAGACTATAGTGGAAAGACTATAGCGGAGAGACTGTGTGGACAGAATAAAGTGGAGAATATAGTGGAAAGACTAAAGTGGACAGAGAATAGTGGAAAGACTAAAGTGGACAGACTATACTGGAAAGACTATAATGGAGAGACTGTAGTGGACAGAATAAAGTGGAGACTATAGTGGAAAGACTAAAGTGGACAGAGAATAGTGGAAAGACTAAAGTGGAAAGACTGCATTGGACAGAATAAAGTGGAAAGACTAAAGTGGACAGACTATAGTGGAAAAACTATAGTGGAAAGACTGTAGTGGAGAGAATAAAGTCGAGACTATAGTGGAAAGACTAAAGTGGACAGAGAATAGTGGAAAGACTAAGTGGACAGACTGTACTGGAAAGACTAAAGTGGACAGACAAAATGGAAAGACTAAAGTAGAAAGACTAAAGTGGACAGAGAATAGTGGAAAGACTAAAGTGGACAGACTATAGTGGAAAGACTATAGCGGAGAGACTGTGTGGACAGAATAAAGTGGAGAATATAGTGGAAAGACTAAAGTGGAAATACTAAAGTGGACAGAGAATAGTGGAAAGACTAAAGTGGAAAGACTAAAGTGGACAGACTATAGTGGAAAGATTATAGTGGAAAGACTGTAGTGGACAGAATAAAGTGGAGACTATAGTGGAAAAACTAAAGTGGAAAGACTAAAGTGGACAGACAATAGTGGAAAGACTAAAGTGGTAAGACTGTAGTGGACAGAATAAAGTGGAGAGTATAGTGGATAGACTAAAGTGGAAAGACTAAAGTGGACAGACTATAGTGGAAATACTGTAGTGGACAGAATAAAGTGGAAAGACTGTAGTGGACAGAATAAAGTGGAGACTATAGTGGATAGACTAAAGTGGAAAGACTAAAGTGGACAGACTATAGTGGAAAGACTATAGTGGAAAGACTGTAGTGGACAGAATAAAATGGAGACTATAGTGGAAAGCCTAAAGTGGACAGAGAACAGTGGAAAGACTAAAGTGGACAGACTATAGTGGAAAGACTATAGTGGAAAGACTGTAGTGGACAGAATAAAGTGGAGACTATAGTGGAAAGACTAAAGTGGACAGAGAACAGTGGAAAGACTAAAGTGGACAGACTATAGTGGAAAGACTCTAGTGGAAAGACTGTAGTGGACAGAATAAAGTGGAGACTATAGTGGAAAGACTAAAGTGGACAGACTATAGTGGAAAGACTGTAGTGGGCAGAATAAAGTGGAGACTATAGTGGAAAGACTAAAGTGGACAGAGAATAGTGGAAAGACTAAAGTGGACAGACTATTGTGGAAAGACTAAAATGGACAGACTAAAGTGGAAAGACTAAAGTGGAAAGACTAAAGTGGACAGACTGTAGTGGACAGAATAAAGTGGAAAGAATATAGTGGAAAGACTGTAGTGGACAGAATAAAGTGGAGACTATAGTGGAAAGACTAAAGTGGACAGAGAATAGTGGAAAGACTAAAGTGGACAGACTATAGTGGAAAGACTAAAGTGGAAAGACTAAAGTGGACAGACTTTAGTGGAAATACTGTAGTGGACAGAATAAAGTGGAAAGACTGTAGTGGACAGAATAAAGTGGAGACTATAGTGGATAGACTAAAGTGGAAAGACTAAAGTGGACAGACTATAGTGGAAAGACTGTAGTGGACAGAATAAAATGGAGACTATAGTGGAAAGCCTAAAGTGGACAGAGAATAGTGGAAAGACTAAAGTTGACAGACCATAGTGGAAAGACTATAGTGGAAAGACTATAGTGGAAAGACTGTAGTGGACAGAATAAAGTGGAGACTATAGTGGAAAGACTAAAGTGGACAGAGAATAGTGGAAAGACTAAAGTGGACAGACTATAGTGGAAAGACTATAGTGGAAAAACTGTAGTGGACAGAATAAAGTGGAGACTGTAGTGGAAAGACTAAAGTGGACAGAGAATAGTGGAAAGACTAAAGTGGAAAGAATGTAGTGGACAGAATAAAGTGGAGACTATAGTGGAAAGACTAAAGTGGACAGACTAAAGTGGAAAGACTAAAGTGGAAAGACTAAAGTGGACAGACTATAGTGGAAAGACTATAGTGGAAAGACTGTAGTGGGCAGAATAAAGTGTAGACTATAGTGGAAAGACTAAAGTGGACAGAGAATAGTGGAAAGACTAAAGTGGACAGACTGGAGTGGAAAGACTAAAGTTGACAGACTAAAGTGGAAAGACTGAAGTGGAAAGACTAAAGTGGACAGACTATAGTGGAAAGACTGTAGTGGACAGAATAAAGTGGAAAGACTATAGTGGAAAGACTGTAGTGGACAGAATAAAGTGGAGACTATAGTGGAAAGACTAAAGTGGACAGAGAATAGTGGAAAGACTAAAGTGGACAGAATATAGTGGAAAGACTAAAGTGGACAGACTCAAGTGGATAGACTATAGTGGAAATACTGTAGTGGACAGAATAAAGTGGAGAGTATAGTGGAAAGAATAGAGTGGACAGAGAATAGTGGAAAGACTAAAGTGGACAGACTATAGTGGAAAGACTATAGTGGAGAGACTGTAGTGGACAGAATAAAGTGGAGACTGTAGTGGAAAGACTAAAGTGGAAAGACTAAAGTGGACAGAGAATAGTGGAAAGACTAAAGTGGACAGACTATAGTGGAAAGACTATAGTGGAGAGACTGTAGTGGACAGAATAAAGTGGAGACTATAGTGGAAAGACTAAATTGGAAGTACTAAAGTGGAAAGAGAATAGTGGAAAGACTAAAGTGGAAAGACTAAAGTGGACAGACTATAGTGGAAAGACTATAGTGGAAAGACTGTAGTGGACAGAATAAAGTGGAGACTATAGTGGAAAGACTAAAGTGGACAGAGAATAGTGGAAAGACTAAAGTGGATAGACTATAGTGGAAAGACTATAGTGGAAAGACTGTAGTGGACAGAATAAAGTGGAGAGTATAGTGGAAAGAATAAAGTGGACAGAGAATAGGGGAAAGACTAAAGTGGACAGACTATAGTGGAAAGACTATAGTGGAGAGACTATAGTGGACTAAATAAAGTGGAGACTATAGTGGAAAGCCTAAAGTGGACAGAGAATAGTGGAAAGACTAAAGTTGACAGACTATAGTGGAAAGACTACAGTGGAAAGAGTGTAGTGGACAGAATAAAGTGGAGACTATAGTGGAAAGACTAAAGTGGAAAGACTAAAGTGGACAGAGAATAGTGGAAAGACAAAAGTGGAAAGACTGTAGTGGACAGAATAAAGTGGAGACTATAGTGGAAAGACTAAATTGGAAGTACTAAAGTGGAAAGAGAATAGTGGAAAGACTAAAGTGGAAAGACTAAAGTGGACAGACTATAGTGGAAAGACTATAGTGGAAAGACTGTAGTGGATAGAATAAAGTGGAGACTATAGTGGAAAGACTAAAGTGGACAGAGAATAGTGGAAAGACTAAAGTGGATAGACTATAGTGGAAAGACTATAGTGGAAAGACTGTAGTGGACAGAATAAAGTGGAGAGTATAGTGGAAAGAATAAAGTGGACAGAGAATAGTGGAAAGACTAAAGTGGACAGACTATAGTGGAAAGACTATAGTGGAGAGACTATAGTGGACAGAATAAAGTGGAGACTATAGTGGAAAGCCTAAAGTGGACAGAGAATAGTGGAAAGACTAAAGTGGACAGACTATACTGGAAAGACTAAAGTGGACAGACAAAATGGAAAGACTAAAGTGGAAAGACTAAAGTGGACAGAGAATAGTGGAAAGACTAAAGTGGACAGACTATAGTGGAAAGACTATAGTGGAGAGACTGTGTGGACAGAATAAAGTGGAGAAGATAGTGGAAAGACTAAAGTGGAAATACTAAAGTGGACAGAGAATAGTGGAAAGACTAAAGTGGAAAGACTAAAGTGGACAGACTATAGTGGAAAGATTATAGTGGAAAGACTGTAGTGGACAGAATAAAGTGGAGACTATAGTGGAAAGACTAAAGTGGAAAGACTAAAGTGGACAGAGAATAGTGGAAAGACTAAAGTGGAAAGACTGTAGTGGACAGAATAAAGTGGAGAGTATAGTGGATAGACTAAAGTGGAAAGACTAAAGTGGACAGACTATAGTGGAAATACTGTAGTGGACAGAATAAAGTGGAAAGACTGTAGTGGACAGAATAAAGTGGAGACTATAGTGGATAGACTAAAGTGGAAAGACTAAAGTGGACAGACTATAGTGGAAAGACTATATTGGAAAGACTGTAGTGGACAGAATAAAATGGAGACTATAGTGGAAAGCCTAAAGTGGACAGAGAATAGTGGAAAGACTAAAGTTGACAGACTATAGTGGAAAGACTATAGTGGAAAGAGTGTAGTGGACAGAATAAAGTGGAGACTATAGTGGAAAGAATAAAGTGGACAGAGAATAGTGGAAAGACTAAAGTGGACAGACTATAGTGGAAAGACTATAGTGGAGAGACTGGAGTGGACAGAATAAAGTGGAGACTATAGTGGAAAGACTAAATTGGAAGTACTAAAGTGGAAAGAGGATAGTGGAAAGACTAAAGTGGAAAGACTAAAGTGGACAGACTATAGTGGAAAGACTATAGTGGAAAGACTGTAGTGGATAGAATAAAGTGGAGACTATAGTGGAAAGACTAAAGTGGACAGAGAATAGTGGAAAGACTAAAGTGGATAGACTATAGTGGAAAGACTATAGTGGAAAGACTGTAGTGGACAGAATAAAGTGGAGAGTATAGTGGAAAGAATAAAGTGGACAGAGAATAGTGGAAAGACTAAAGTGGACAGACTATAGTGGAAAGACTATAGTGGAGAGACTATAGTGGACAGAATAAAGTGGAGACTATAGTGGAAAGCCTAAAGTGGACAGAGAATAGTGGAAAGACTAAAGTTGACAGACTATAGTGGAAAGACTATAGTGGAAAGAGTGTAGTGGACAGAATAAAGTGGAGACTATAGTGGAAAGACTAAAGTGGACAGAGAATAGTGGAAAGACTAAGTGGACAGACTATACTGGAAAGACTAAAGTGGACAGACAAAATGGAAAGACTAAAGTGGAAAGACTAAAGTGGACAGAGAATAGTGGAAAGACTAAAGTGGACAGACTATAGTGGAAAGACTATAGTGGAGAGACTGTGTGGACAGAATAAAGTGGAGAATATAGTGGAAAGACTAAAGTGGAAATACTAAAGTGGACAGAGAATAGTGGAAAGACTAAAGTGGAAAGACTAAAGTGGACAGACTATAGTGGAAAGATTATAGTGGAAAGACTGTAGTGGACAGAATAAAGTGGAGACTATAGTGGAAAGACTAAAGTGGAAAGACTAAAGTGGACAGAGAAGAGTGGAAAGACTAAAGTGGAAAGACTGTAGTGGACAGAATAAAGTGGAGAGTATAGTGGATAGACTAAAGTGGAAAGACTAAAGTGGACAGACTATAGTGGAAATACTGTAGTGGACAGAATAAAGTGGAAAGACTGTAGTGGACAGAATAAAGTGGAGACTATAGTGGATAGACTAAAGTGGAAAGACTAAAGTGGACAGACTATAGTGGAAAGACTATAGTGGAAAGACTGTAGTGGACAGAATAAAATGGAGACTATAGTGGATAGACTAAAGTGGAAAGACTAAAGTGGACAGACTATAGTGGAAAGACTATAGTGGAAAGACTGTAGTGGACAGAATAAAATGGAGACTATAGTGGAAAGCCTAAAGTGGACAGAGAATAGTGGAAAGACTAAAGTTGACAGACTATAGTGGAAAGACTATAGTGGAAAGAGTGTAGTGGACAGAATAAAGTGGAGACTATAGTGGAAAGAATAAAGTGGACAGAGAATAGTGGAAAGACTAAAGTGGACAGACTATAGTGGAAAGACTATAGTGGAGAGACTGTAGTGGACAGAATAAAGTGGAGACTATAGTGGAAAGACTAAATTGGAAGTACTAAAGTGGAAAGAGAATAGTGGAAAGACTAAAGTGGAAAGACTAAAGTGGACAGACTATAGTGGAAAGACTATAGTGGAAAGACTGTAGTGGACAGAATGAAGTGGAGACTATAGTGGAAAGACTAAAGTGGACAGAGAATAGTGGAAAGACTAAAGTGGATAGACTATAGTGGAAAGACTATAGTGGAAAGACTGTAGTGGACAGAATAAAGTGGAGAGTATAGTGGAAAGAATAAAGTGGACAGAGAATAGCGGAAAAACTAAAGTGGACAGACTATAGTGGAAAGACTATAGTGGAGAGACTATAGTGGACAGAATAAAGTGGAGACTATAGTGGAAAGCCTAAAGTGGACAGAGAATAGTGAAAAGACTAAAGTTGACAGACTATAGTGGAAAGACTATAGTGGAAAGACTGTAGTGGACAGAATGAAGTGGAGACTATAGTGGAAAGACTAAAGTGGACAGAGAATAGTGGAAAGACTAAATGGACAGACTATACTGGAAAGACTAAAGTGGACAGACAAAATGGAAAGACTAAAGTGGAAAGACTAAAGTGGACAGAGAATAGTGGAAAGACTAAAGTGGACAGACTATAGTGGAAAGACTATAGTGGAGAGACTGTGTAGACAGAATAAAGTGGAGAATATAGTGGAAAGACTAAAGTGGAAATACTAAAGTGGACAGAGAATAGTGGAAAGACTAAAGTGGAAAGACTAAAGTGGAAAGACTAAAGTGGACAGACTATAGTGGAAAGATTATAGTGGAAAGACTGTAGTGGACAGAATAAAGTGGAGACTATAGTGGAAAGACTAAAGTGGAAAGACTAAAGTGGACAGAGAATAGTGGAAAGACTAAAGTGGAAAGACTGTTGTGGACAGAATAAAGTGGAGAGTATAGTGGATAGACTAAAGTAGAAAGACTAAAGTGGACAGACTATAGTGGAAATACTGTAGTGGACAGAATAAAGTGAAAAGACTGTAGTGGACAGAATAAAGTGGAGACTATAGTGGATAGACTAAAGTGGAAAGACTAAAGTGGACAGACTATAGTGGAAAGACTATAGTGGAAAGACTGTAGTGGACAGAATAAAATGGAGACTATAGTGGAAAGCCTAAAGTGGACAGAGAATAGTGGAAAGACTAAAGTTGACAGACTATAGTGGAAAGACTATAGTGGAAAGAGTGTAGTGGACAGAATAAAGTGGAGACTATAGTGGAAAGACTAAAGTGGACAGAGAACAGTGGAAAGACTAAAGTGGACAGACTATAGTGGAAAGACTATAGTGGTAAAACTGTAGTGGACAGAATAAAGTGGAGACTATAGTGGAAAGACTAAAGTGGAAAGACTAAAGTGGACAGACTATAGTGGAAAGACTGAAGTTGAAAGACTCAGTGGACAGACTAAAGTGTACACACTGAAGTGGAAAGAATAAAGTGGAAAGACTAAAGTGGAAAAACTAAAGTGGACAGACTATAGTGGAAAGACTAAAGTGGACAGACTAAAGTGGAAAAAATAAAGTGGAAAGACTAAAGTGGACAGACTATAGTGGAAAGACTATAGTGGAAAGACTGTAGTGGACAGTATAAAGTGGAGACTATAGTGGAAAGACTAAAGTGGACAGACTATAGTGGAAAGACTATAGTGGAAAGACTGTAGTGGACAGAATAAAGTGGAGACTGTAGTGGAAAGACTAAAGTGGACAGAGAATAGTGGAAAGACTAAAGTGGACAGAATATAGTGGAAAGACTAAAGTGGACAGACTCAGGTGGACAGACTATAGTGGAAATACTGTAGTGGACAGAATAAAGTGGAGAGTACAGTGGAAAGAATAAAGTGGACAGAGAATAGTGGAAAGACTAAAGTGGACAGACTATAGTGGAAAGACTATAGTGGAGAGACTGTAGTGGACAGAATAAAGTGGAGACTATAGTGGAAAGACTAAAGTGGACAGAGAATAGTGGAAAGACTAAAGTGGAAAGACTGTAGTGGACAGAATAAAATGGAGACTATAGTGGAAATACTAAAGTGGACAGAGAATAGTGGAAAGACTAAAGTGGACAGACTATAACGGAAAGACTATAGTGGAGAGACTGTAGTGGACAGAATAAAGTGGAGACTGTAGTGGAAAGACTAAAGTGGAAGTACTAAAGTGGAAAGAGAATAGTGGAAAGACTAAAGTGGAAAGACTAAAGTGGACAGACTATAGTGGAAAGACTATAGTGGAAAGACTGTAGTGGACAGAATAAAGTGGAAACTATAGTGGAAAGACTAAAGTGGACAGAGAATAGTGGAAAGACTAAAGTGGACAGACTATAGTGGAAAGACTATAGTGGAAAGACTGTAGTGGACAGAATAAAGTGGAGACTATAGTGGAAAGACTAACGTGGAAAGACTAAAGTGGACAGACTATAGTGGAAAGACTGTAGTGGACAGACTAAAGTGGAGACTATAGTGGAAAGACTAAAGTGGAAAGACTAAAGTGGACAGACTATAGTGGAAAGACTGAAGTGGAAAGACTATAGTGGAAAGACTATAGTGGAGAGACTGTAGTGGACAGAATAAAGTGGAGACTATAGTGGAAAGACTAAAGTGGAAAGACTAAAGTGGACAGACTATAGTGGAAAGACTGTAGTGGAAAGACTAAAGTGGACAGACTAAAGTGGAAAGACTAAAGTGGAAAGACTATAGTGGAAAGACTAAAGTGGACAGACTAAAGTGGAAAGACTAAAGTGGAAAGACTAAAGTGGACAGACTATAGTGAAAAGACTGTAGTGGAAAGACTAAAGTGGACAGACTAAAGTGGAAAGACTAAAGTGGAAAGACTATAGTGGAAAGACTGTAGTGGACAGAATAAAGTGGAGAGTATAGTGGAAAGACTAAAGTGGACAGAGAATAGTGGAAAGACTAAAGTGGACAGACTATAGTGGAAAGACTTTAGTGGAGAGACTGTGTGGACAGAATAAAGTGGAGACTATAGTGGAAAGACTAAAGTGGAAATACTAAAGTGGACAGAGAATAGTGGAAAGACTAAAGTGGAAAGACTAAAGTGGACAGACTATAGTGGAAAGATTATAGTGGAAAGACTGTAGTGGACAGAATAAAGTGGAAACTATAGTGGAAAGACTAAAGTGGACAGAGAATAGTGGAAAGACTAAAGTGGACAGACTATAGTGGAAAGACTAAAGTGGACAGACTAAAATGGAAAGACTAAAGTGGAAAGACTAAAGTGGACAGACTATAGTGGAAACACTGTAGTGGACAGAATAAAGTGGAGAGTATAGTGGAAAGAATAAAGTGGACAGAGAATAGTGGAAAGACTAAAGTGGACAGACTATAGTGGAAAGACTATAGTGGAGAGACTGTAGTGGACAGAAAAAAGTGGAGACTATAGTGGAAAGACTAAAGTGGAAATACTAAAGTGGAAAGAGAATAGTGGAAAGACTAAAGTGGAAAGACTAAAGTGGACAGACTTTAGTGGAAAGATTATAGTGGAAAGACTGTAGTGGACAGAATAAAGTGGAGACTATAGTGGAAAGACTAAAGTGGAAAGACTAAAGTGGACAGAGAATAGTGGAAAGACTAAAGTGGAAAGACTGTAGTGGACAGAATAAAGTGGAGAGTATAGTGGATAGACTAAAGTGGAAAGACTAAAGTGGACAGACTATAGTGGAAAGTTATAGTGGAAAGACTGTAGTGGACAGAATAAAAAGGAGACTATAGTGGAAAGACTAAAGTGGACAGAGAATAGTGGAAAGACTAAAGTGGACAGACTATAGTGGAAAGACTATAGTGGAAAGACTGTAGTGGACAGAATAAAGTGGAGACTATAGTGGAAAGACTAAAGTGGAAAGACTAAAGTGGACAGACTATAGTGGAAAGACTGTAGTGGACAGACTAAAGTGGAGACTATAGTGGAAAGACTAAAGTGGGAAGACTAAAGTGGACAGACTATAGTGGAAAGACTGAAGTGGACAGACTATAGTGGAAAGACCATAGTGGAGAGACTGTAGTGGACAGAATAAAGTGGAGACTATAGTGGAAAGACTAAAGTGGACAGACTATAGTGGAAAGACTGTAGTGGAAAGACTAAAGTGGACAGACTAAAGTGGAAAGACTAAAGTGGAAAGACTAAAGTGGACAGACTATAGTGGAAAGACTGTAGTGGACAGACTAAAGTGGACAGACTATAGTGGAAAGACTATAGTGGAAACACTGTAGTGGACAGAATAAAGTGGAGAGTATAGTGGAAAGAATAAAGTGGACAGAGAATAGTGGAAAGACTAAAGTGGACAGACTATAGTGGAAAGACTATAGTGGAGAGACTGTAGTGGACAGAAAAAAGTGGAAACTATAGTGGAAAGACTAAAGTGGAAATACTAAAGTGGAAAGAGAATAGTGGAAAGACTAAAGTGGAAAGACTAAAGTGGACAGACTTTAGTGGAAAGATTATAGTGGAAAGACTGTAGTGGACAGAATAAAGTGGAGACTATAGTGGAAAGACTAAAGTGGAAAGACTAAAGTGGACAGAGAATAGTGGAAAGACTAAAGTGGAAAGACTGTAGTGGACAGAATAAAGTGGAGAGTATAGTGGATAGACTAAAGTGGAAAGACTAAAGTGGACAGACTATAGTGGAAAGACTATAGTGGAAAGACTGTAGTGGACAGAATAAAAAGGAGACTATAGTGGAAAGACTAAAGTGGACAGAGAATAGTGGAAAGACTAAAGTGGACAGACTATAGTGGAAAGACTATAGTGGAAAGACTGTAGTGGACAGAATAAAGTGGAGACTATAGTGGAAAGACTAAAGTGGAAAGACTAAAGTGGACAGACTATAGTGGAAAGACTTTAGTGGACAGACTAAAGTGGAGACTATAGTGGAAAGACTAAAGTGGGAAGACTAAAGTGGACAGACTATAGTGGAAAGACTGAAGTGGACAGACTATAGTGGAAAGACCATAGTGGAGAGACTGTAGTGGACAGAATAAAGTGGAGACTATAGTGGAAAGACTAAAGTGGAAAGACTAAAGTGGACAGACTATAGTGGAAAGACTGTAGTGGACAGACTAAAGTGGAGACTATAGTGGAAAGACTAAAGTGGGAAGACTAAAGTGGACAGACTATAGTGGAAAGACTGAAGTGGACAGACTATAGTGGAAAGACCATAGTGGAGAGACTGTAGTGGACAGAATAAAGTGGAGACTATAGTGGAAAGACTAAAGTGGACAGACTATAGTGGAAAGACTGTAGTGGAAAGACTAAAGTGGACAGAGAATAGTGGAAAGACTAAAGTGGACAGACTATAGTGGAAAGACTAAAGTGGACAGACTAAAATGGAAAGACTAAAGTGGAAAGACTAAAGTGGACAGACTATAGTGGAAACACTGTAGTGGACAGAATAAAGTGGAGAGTATAGTGGAAAGAATAAAGTGGAAAGAGAATAGTGGAAAGACTAAAGTGGACAGACTATAGTGGAAACACTATAGTGGAGAGACTGTAGTGGACAGAAAAAAGTGGAGACTATAGTGGAAAGACTAAAGTGGAAATACTAAAGTGGAAAGAGAATAGTGGAAAGACTAAAGTGGACAGACTTTAGTGGAAAGATTATAGTGGAAAGACTGTAGTGGACAGAATAAAGTGGAGACTATAGTGGAAAGACTAAAGTGGAAAGACTAAAGTGGACAGAGAATAGTGGAAAGACTAAAGTGGAAAGACTGTAGTGGACAGAATAAAGTGGAGAGTATAGTGGATAGACTAAAGTGGAAAGACTAAAGTGGACAGACTATAGTGGAAAGACTATAGTGGAAAGACTGTAGTGGACAGAATAAAAAGGAGACTATAGTGGAAAGACTAAAGTGGACAGAGAATAGTGGAAAGACTAAAGTGGAAAGACTGTAGTGGACAGAATAAAGTGGAGAGTATAGTGGATAGACTAAAGTGGAAAGACTAAAGTGGACAGACTATAGTGGAAAGATTATAGTGGAAAGACTGTAGTGGACAGAATAAAGTGGAAACTATAGTGGAAAGACTAAAGTGGACAGAGAATAGTGGAAAGACTAAAGTGGACAGACTATAGTGGAAAGACTAAAGTGGACAGACTAAAATGGAAAGACTAAAGTGGAAAGACTAAAGTGGACAGACTATAGTGGAAACACTGTAAGGGACAGAATAAAGTGGAGAGTATAGTGGAAAGAATAAAGTGGACAGAGAATAGTGGAAAGACTAAAGTGGACAGACTATAGTGGAAAGACTGTAGTGGAAAGACTAAAGTGGACAGACTAAAGTGGAAAGACTAAAGTGGAAAGACTAAAGTGGACAGACTATAGTGGAAAGACTGTAGTGGACAGACTAAAGTGGACAGACTATAGTGGAAAGACTATAGTGGAAACACTGTAGTGGACAGAATAAAGTGGAGAGTATATTGGAAAGAATAAAGTGGACAGAGAATAGTGGAAAGACTAAAGTGGACAGACTATAGTGGAAAGACTATAGTGGAGAGACTGTAGTGGACAGAAAAAAGTGGAGACTATAGTGGAAAGACTAAAGTGGAAATACTAAAGTGGAAAGAGAATAGTGGAAAGACTAAAGTGGAAAGACTAAAGTGGACAGACTTTAGTGGAAAGATTATAGTGGAAAGACTGTAGTGGACAGAATAAAGTGGAGACTAGAGTGGAAAGACTAAAGTGGAAAGACTAAAGTGGACAGAGAATAGTGGAAAGACTAAAGTGGAAAGACTGTAGTGGACAGAATAAAGTGGAGAGTATAGTGGATAGACTAAAGTGGGAAAGACTAAAGTGGACAGACTGTAGTGGAAAGACTATAGTGGAAAGACTGTAGTGGACAGAATAAAAAGGAGACTATAGTGGAAAGACTAAAGTGGGCAGAGAATAGTGGAAAGACTAAAGTGGACAGACTATAGTGGAAAGACTATAGTGGAAAGACTGTAGTGGACAGAATAAAGTGGAGACTATAGTGGAAAGACTAAAGTGGAAAGACTAAAGTGGACAGACTATAGTGGAAAGACTGTAGTGGACAGAATAAAGTGGAGACTATAGTGGAAAGACTAAAGTGGAAAGACTAAAGTGGACAGACTATAGTGGAAAGTTATAGTGGAAAGACTGTAGTGGACAGAATAAAAAGGAGACTATAGTGGAAAGACTAAAGTGGACAGAGAATAGTGGAAAGACTAAAGTGGACAGACTATAGTGGAAAGACTATAGTGGAAAGACTGTAGTGGACAGAATAAAGTGGAGACTATAGTGGAAAGACTAAAGTGGAAAGACTAAAGTGGACAGACTATAGTGGAAAGACTGTAGTGGACAGACTAAAGTGGAGACTATAGTGGAAAGACTAAAGTGGGAAGACTAAAGTGGACAGACTATAGTGGAAAGACTGAAGTGGACAGACTATAGTGGAAAGACCATAGTGGAGAGACTGTAGTGGACAGAATAAAGTGGAGACTATAGTGGAAAGACTAAAGTGGACAGACTATAGTGGAAAGACTGTAGTGGAAAGACTAAAGTGGACAGACTAAAGTGGAAAGACTAAAGTGGAAAGACTATAGTGGAAAGACTAAAGTGGACAGACTAAAGTGGAAAGACTAAAGTGGAAAGACTAAAGTGGACAGACTATAGTGGAAAGACTATAGAGGAAAGACTGTAGTGGGCAGAATAAAGTGGAGACTATAATGGAAAGACTAAAGTGGACAGAGAATAGTGGAAAGACTAAAGTGGACAGACTATAGTGGAAAGAATAAAGTGGAAAGACTAAAGTGGAAAGACTAAAGTGGACAGACTATAGTGGAAAGACTGTAGTGGACAGAATAAAGTGGAGAGTATAGTGGAAAGAATAAAGTGGACAGAGAATAGTGGAAAGACTAAAGTGGACAGACTATAGTGGAAAGACTATAGTGGAGAGACTATAGTGGACAGAATAAAGTGGAGACTATAGTGGAAAGACTAAAGTGGACAGAGAATAGTGGAAAGACTAAAGTGGACAGACTATAGTGGAAAGACTAAAGTGGACAGACTAAAGTGGACAGACTATAGTGGAAATACTGTAGTGGACAGAATAAAGTGGAGAGTATAGTGGAAAGAATAAAGTGGACAGAGAATAGTGGAAAGACTAAAGTGGACAGACTATAGTGGAAAGACTATAATGGAGAGACTGTAGTGGACAGAATAAAGTGGAGACTATAGTGGAAAGACTAAAGTGGACAGAGAATAGTGGAAAGACTGTATTGGACAGAATAAAGTGGAAAGACTAAAGTGGACAGACTATAGTGGAAAAACTATAGTGGAAAGACTGTAGTGGACAGAATAAAGTGGAGACTATAGTGGAAAGACTAAAGTGGACAGACTAAAGTGGACAGACTATAGTGGAAATACTGTAGTGGACAGAATAAAGTGGAGAGTATAGTGGAAAGAATAAAGTGGACAGAGAATAGTGGAAAGACTAAAGTGGAAAGACTAAAGTGGACAGACTATAGTGGAAAGACTATAGTGTAAAGACTATAGTGGAAAGACTGTAGTGGACAGAATAAAATGGAGACTATAGTGGAAAGCCTAAAGTGGACAGAGAATAGTGGAAAGACTAAAGTTGACAGACTATAGTGGAAAGACTATAGTGGAAAGAGTGTAGTGGACAGAATAAAGTGGAGACTATAGTGGAAAGAATAAAGTGGACAGAGAATAGTGGAAAGACTAAAGTGGACAGACTATAGTGGAAAGACTATAGTGGAGAGACTGTAGTGGACAGAATAAAGTGGAGACTATAGTGGAAAGACTAAATTGGAAGTACTAAAGTGGAAAGAGAATAGTGGAAAGACTAAAGTGGAAAGACTAAAGTGGACAGACTATAGTGGAAAGACTAAAGTGGACAGAGAATAGTGGAAAGACTAAAGTGGATAGACTATAGTGGAAAGACTATAGTGGAAAGACTGTAGTGGACAGAATAAAGTGGAGAGTATAGTGGAAAGAATAAAGTGGACAGAGAATAGTGGAAAAACTAAAGTGGACAGACTATAGTGGAAAGACTAAAGTGGAGAGACTATAGTGGACAGAATAAAGTGGAGACTATAGTGGAAAGCCTAAAGTGGACAGAGAATAGTGGAAAGACTAAAGTTGACAGACTATAGTGGAAAGACTATAGTGGAAAGACTGTAGTGGACAGAATGAAGTGGAGACTATAGTGGAAAGACTAAAGTGGACAGAGAATAGTGGAAAGACTAAATGGACAGACTATACTGGAAAGACTAAAGTGGACAGACAAAATGGAAAGACTAAAGTGGAAAGACTAAAGTGGACAGAGAATAGTGGAAAGACTAAAGTGGACAGACTATAGTGGAAAGACTATAGTGGAGAGACTGTGTAGACAGAATAAAGTGGAGAATATAGTGGAAAGACTAAAGTGGAAATACTAAAGTGGACAGAGAATAGTGGAAAGACTAAAGTGGAAAGACTAAAGTGGACAGACTATAGTGGAAAGATTATAGTGGAAAGACTGTAGTGGACAGAATAAAGTGGAGACTATAGTGGAAAGACTAAAGTGGAAAGACTAAAGTGGACAGAGAATAGTGGAAAGACTAAAGTGGAAAGACTGTTGTGGACAGAATAAGGTGGAGAGTATAGTGGATAGACTAAAGTGGAAAGACTAAAGTGGACAGACTATAGTGGAAATACTGTAGTGGACAGAATAAAGTGAAAAGACTGTAGTGGACAGAATAAAGTGGAGACTATAGTGGATAGACTAAAGTGGAAAGACTAAAGTGGACAAACTATCGTGGAAAGACTATAGTGGAAAGACTGTAGTGGACAGAATAAAATGGAGACTATAGTGGAAAGCCTAAAGTGGACAGAGAATAGTGGAAAGACTAAAGTTGACAGACTATAGTGGAAAGACTATAGTGGAAAGAGTGTAGTGGACAGAATAAAGTGGAGACTATAGTGGAAAGACTAAAGTGGACAGAGAACAGTGGAAAGACTAAAGTGGACAGACTATAGTGGAAAGACTATAGTGGTAAAACTGTAGTGGACAGAATAAAGTGGAGACTATAGTGGAAAGACTAAAGTGGAAAGACTAAAGTGGACAGACTATAGTGGAAAGACTGAAGTTGAAAGACTCAGTGGACAGACTAAATTGTACACACTGAAGTGGAAAGAATAAAGTGGAAAGACTAAAGTGGAAAGACTAAAGTGGACAGACTATAGTGGAAAAAATAAAGTGGAAAGACTAAAGTGGACAGACTATAGTGGAAAGACTATAGTGGAAAGACTGTAGTGGACAGTATAAAGTGGAGACTATAGTGGAAAGACTAAAGTGGACAGACTATAGTGGAAAGACTATAGTGGAAAGACTGTAGTGGACAGAATAAAGTGGAGACTGTAGTGGAAAGACTAAAGTGGACAGAGAATAGTGGAAAGACTAAAGTGGACAGAATATAGTGGAAAGACTAAAGTGGACAGAATATAGTGGAAAGACTAAAGTGGACAGACTCAGGTGGACAGACTATAGTGGAAATACTGTAGTGGACAGAATAAAGTGGACAGAGAATAGTGGAAAGACTAAAGTGGACAGACTATAGTGGAAAGACTATAGTGGAGAGACTGTAGTGGACAGAATAAAGTGGAGACTATAGTGGAATGACTAAAGTGGACAGAGAATAGTGGAAAGACTAAAGTGGAAAGACTGTAGTGGACAGAATAAAATGGAGACTATAGTGGAAATACTAAAGTGGACAGAGAATAGTGGAAAGACTAAAGTGGACAGACTATAACGGAAAGACTATAGTGGAGAGACTGTAGTGGACAGAATAAAGTGGAGACTGTAGTGGAAAGACTAAAATGGAAGTACTAAAGTGGAAAGAGAATAGTGGAAAGACTAAAGTGGAAAGACTAAAGTGGACAGACTATAGTGGAAAGACTATAGTGGAAAGACTGTAGTGGACAGAATAAAGTGGAAACTATAGTGGAAAGACTAAAGTGGACAGAGAATAGTGGAAAGACTAAAGTGGACAGACTATAGTGGAAAGACTATAGTGGAAAGACTGTAGTGGACAGAATAGAGTGGAGACTATAGTGGAAAGACTAAAGTGGAAAGACTAAAGTGGACAGACTATAGTGGAAAGACTGTAGTGGACAGACTAAAGTGGAGACTATAGTGGAAAGACTAAAGTGGAAAGACTAAAGTGGACAGACTATAGTGGAAAGACTGAAGTGGAAAGACTATAGTGGAAAGACTATAGTGGAGAGACTGTCGTGGACAGAATAAAGTGGAGACTATAGTGGAAAGACTAAAGTGGAAAGACTAAAGTGGACAGACTATAGTGGAAAGACTGTAGTGGAAAGACTAAAGTGGACAGACTAAAGTGGAAAGACTAAAGTGGAAAGACTATAGTGGAAAGACTAAAGTAGACAGACTAAAGTGGAAAGACTAAAGTGGAAAGACTAAAGTGGACAGACTATAGTGGAAAGACTGTAGTGGAAAGACTAAAGTGGACAGACTAAAGTGGAAAGACTAAAGTGGAAAGACTATAGTGGAAAGACTGCAGTGGACAGAATAAAGTGGAGAGTATAGTGGAAAGACTAAAGTGGACAGAGAATAGTGGAAAGACTAAAGTGGACAGACTATAGTGGAAAGACTTTAGTGGAGAGACTGTGTGGACAGAATAAAGTGGAGACTATAGTGGAAAGACTAAAGTGGAAATACTAAAGTGGACAGAGAATAGTGGAAAGACTAAAGTGGAAAGACTAAAGTGGACAGACTATAGTGGAAAGATTATAGTGGAAAGACTGTAGTGGACAGAATAAAGTGGAAACTATAGTGGAAAGACTAAAGTGGACAGAGAATAGTGGAAAGACTAAAGTGGACAGACTATAGTGGAAAGACTAAAGTGGACAGACTAAAATGGAAAGACTAAAGTGGACAGACTATAGTGGAAACACTGTAGTGGACAGAATAAAGTGGAGAGTATAGTGGAAAGAATAAAGTGGACAGAGAATAGTGGAAAGACTAAAGTGGACAGACTATAGTGGAAAGACTATAGTGGAGAGACTGTAGTGGACAGAAAAAAGTGGAGACTATAGTGGAAAGACTAAAGTGGAAATACTAAAGTGGAAAGAGAATAGTGGAAAGACTAAAGTGGAAAGACTAAAGTGGACAGACTTTAGTGGAAAGATTATAGTGGAAAGACTGTAGTGGACAGAATAAAGTGGAGACTATAGTGGAAAGACTAAAGTGGAAAGACTAAAGTGGACAGAGAATAGTGGAAAGACTAAAGTGGAAAGACTGTAGTGGACAGAATAAAGTGGAGAGTATAGTGGATAGACTAAAGTGGAAAGACTAAAGTGGACAGACTATAGTGGAAAGACTATAGTGGAAAGACTGTAGTGGACAGAATAAAAAGGAGACTATAGTGGAAAGACTAAAGTGGACAGAGAATAGTGGAAAGACTAAAGTGGACAGACTATAGTGGAAAGACTATAGTGGAAAGACTGTAGTGGACAGAATAAAGTGGAGACTATAGTGGAAAGACTAAAGTGGAAAGACTGTAGTGGACAGACTAAAGTGGAGACTATAGTGGAAAGACTAAAGTGGGAAGACTAAAGTGGACAGACTATAGTGGAAAGACTATAGTGGAAAGACCATAGTGGAGAGACTGTAGTGGACAGAATAAAGTGGAGACTATAGTGGAAAGACTAAAGTGGACAGACTATAGTGGAAAGACTATAGTGGAAAGACCATAGTGGAGAGACTGTAGTGGACAGAATAAAGTGGAGACTATAGTGGAAAGACTAAAGTGGACAGACTATAGTGGAAAGACTGTAGTGGAAAGACTAAAGTGGACAGACTAAAGTGGAAAGACTAAAGTGGAAAGACTATAGTCGAAAGACTAAAGTGGACAGACTAAAGTGGAAAGACTAAAGTGGAAAGACTAAAGTGGACAGACTATAGTGGAAAGACTATAGAGGAAAGACTGTAGTGGGCAGAATAAAGTGGAGACTATAATGGAAAGACTAAAGTGAACAGAGAATAGTGGAAAGACTAAAGTGGACAGACTATAGTGGAAAGAATAAAGTGGAAAGACTAAAGTGGAAAGACTAAAGTGGAAAGACTAAAGTGGACAGACTATAGTGGAAAGACTGTAGTGGACAGAATAAAGTGGAGAGTATAGTGGAAAGAATAAAGTGGACAGAGAATAGTGGAAAGACTAAAGTGGACAGACTATAGTGGAAAGACTATAGTGGAGAGACTATAGTGGACAGAATAAAGTGGAGACTATAGTGGAAAGACTAAAGTGGACAGAGAATAGTGGAAAGACTAAAGTGGACAGACTATAGTGGAAAGACTAAAGTGGACAGACTAAAGTGGACAGACTATAGTGGAAATACTGTAGTGGACAGAATAAAGTGGAGAGTATAGTGGAAAGAATAAAGTGGACAGAGAATAGTGGAAAGACTAAAGTGGACAGACTATAGTGGAAAGACTATAATGGAGAGACTGTAGTGGACAGAATAAAGTGGAGACTATAGTGGAAAGACTAAAGTGGACAAAGAATAGTGGAAAGACTGTATTGGACAGAATAAAGTGGAAAGACTAAAGTGGACAGACTATAGTGGAAAAACTATAGTGGAAAGACTGTAGTGGACAGAATAAAGTGGAGACTATAGTGGAAAGACTAAAGTGGACAGAGAATAGTGGAAAGACTAAGTGGACAGACTATACTGGAAAGACTAAAGTGGACAGACTATAGTGGAAAGACTATAGTGGAAAGACTGTAGTGGACAGTATAAAGTGGAGACTATAGTGGAAAGACTAAAGTGGACAGACTAATGTGGAAAGACTATAGTGGAAAGACTGTAGTGGGCAGAATAAAGTGGAGACTATAGTGGAAAGACTAAAGTGGACAGAGAATAGTGGAAAGACTAAAGTGGACAGACTATTGTGGAAAGACTAAAGTGGACAGACTAAAGTGGAAAGACTAAAGTGGAAAGACTAAAGTGGACAGACTATAGTGGAAAGACTGTAGTGGACAGAATAAAGTGGAAAGACTATAGTGGAAAGACTGTAGAGGACAGAATAAATTGGAGACTATAGTGGAAAGACTAAAGTGGACAGAGAATAGTGGAAAGACTAAAGTGGACAGACTATAGTGGAAAGACTAAAGTGGACAGACTAAAGTGGACAGACTATAGTGGAAATACTGTAGTGGACAGAATAAAGTGGAAAGACTGTAGTGGACAGAATAAAGTGGAGACTATAGTGGATAGACTAAAGTGGAAAGACTAAAGTGGACAGACTATAGTGGAAAGACTATAGTGGAAAGACTGTAGTGGACAGAATAAAATGGAGACTATAGTGGAAAGCCTAAAGTGGACAGAGAATAGTGGAAAGATTAAAGTTGACAGACCATAGTGGAAAGACTATAGTGGAAAGACTATAGTGGAAAGACTGTAGTGGACAGAATAAAGTGGAGACTATAGTGGAAAGACTAAAGTGGACAAAGAATAGTGGAAAGACTAAAGTGGACAGACTATAGTGGAAAGACTATGGTGGAAAAACTGTAGTGGACAGAATTACGTGGAGACTATAGTGGAAAGACTAAAGTGGACAGAGAATAGTGAAAAGACTAAAGTGGAAAGAATGTAGTGGACAGAATAAAGTGGAGACTATAGTGGAAAGACTAAAGTGGACAGACTAAAGTGGAAAGACTAAAGTGGAAAGACTAAAGTGGACAGACTATAGTGGAAAGACTATAGTGGAAAGACTGTAGTGGGCAGAATAAAGTCGAGACTATAGTGGAAAGACTAAAGTGGACAGAGAATAGTGGAAAGACTAAAGTGGACAGACTGTAGTGGAAAGACTAAAGTGGACAGACTAAAGTGGAAAGACTGAAGTGGAAAGACTAAAGTGGACAGACTATAGTGGAAAGACTGTAGTGGACAGAATAAAGTGGAAAGACTATAGTGGAAAGACTGTAGTGGACAGAATAAAGTGGAGACTATAGTGGAAAGACTAAAATGGACAGAGAATAGTGGAAAGACTAAAGTGGACAGAATATAGTGGAAAGACTAAAGTGGACAGACTCAAGTGGACAGACTATAGTGGAAATACTGTAGTGGACAGAATAAAGTGGAGAGTATAGTGGAAAGAATAAAGTGGACAGAGAATAGTGGAAAGACTAAAGTGGACAGACTATAGTGGAAAGACTATAGTGGAGAGACTGTAGTGGACAGAATAAAGTGGAGACTATAGTGGAAAGACTAAAATGGAAAGACTAAAGTGGACAGAGAATAGTGGAAAGACTGAAGTGGAAAGACTGTAGTGGACAGAATAAAGTGGAGACTATAGTGGAAATACTAAAGTGGACAGAGAATAGTGGAAAGACTAAAGTGGACAGACTATAACGGAAAGACTATAGTGGAGAGACTGTAGTGGACAGAATAAAGTGGAGACTATAGTGGAAAGACTAAAGTGGAAGTACTAAAGTGGAAAGAGAATAGTGGAAAGACTAAAGTGGAAAGACTAAAGTGGACAGACTATAGTGGAAAGACTGTAGTGGACAGAATAAAGTGGAAACTATAGTGGAAAGACTAAAGTGGACAGAGAATAGTGGAAAGACTAAAGTGGACAGACTATAGTGGAAAGACTATAGTGGAAAGACTGTAGTGGACAGAATAAAGTGGAGACTATAGTGGAAAGACTAAAGTGGAAAGACTAAAGTGGACAGACTATAGTGGAAAGACTGTAGTAGACAGACTAAAGTGGAGACTATAGTGGAAAGACTAAAGTGGAAAGACTAAAGTGGACAGACTATAGGGGAAAGACTGAAGTGTAAAGACTATAGTGGAAAGACTATAGTGGAGAGACTGTAGTGGACAGAATAAAGTGGAGACTATAGTGGAAAGACTAAAGTGGAAAGACTAAAGTGGACAGACTATAGTGGAAAGATTATAGTGGAAAGACTGTAGTGGACAGAATAATGTGGAGACTATAGTGGAAAGACTAAAGTGGAAAGACTAAAGTGGACAGAATAAAGTGGAGAGTATAGTGGATAGACTAAAGTGGAAAGACTAAAGTGGACAGACTATAGTGGAAAGACTATAGTGGAAAGACTGTAGTGGACAGAATAAAAAGGAGACTATAGTGGAAAGACTAAAGTGGACAGAGAATAGTGGAAAGACTAAAGTGGACAGACTATAGTGGAAAGACTATAGTGGAAAGACTGTAGTGGACAGAATAAAGTGGAGACTATAGTGGAAAGACTAAAGTGGACAGACTATAGTGGAAAGACTGTAGTGGAAAGACTAAAGTGGACAGACTAAAGTGGAAAGACTAAAGTGGAAAGACTATAGTGGAAAGACTAAAGTGGACAGACTAAAGTGGAAAGACTAAAGTGGAAAGACTATAGAGGAAAGACTGTAGTGGGCAGAATAAAGTGGAGACTATAGTGGAAAGACTAAAGTGGGAAGACTAAAGTGGACAGACTATAGTGGAAAGACTGAAGTGGACAGACTATAGTGGAAAGACCATAGTGGAGAGACTGTAGTGGACAGAATAAAGTGGAGACTATAGTGGAAAGACTAAAGTGGACAGACTATAGTGGAAAGACTGTAGTGGAAAGACTAAAGTTGACAGACTAAAGTGGAAAGACTAAAGTGGAAAGACTATAGTGGAAAGACTAAAGTGGACAGACTAAAGTGGAAAGACTAAAGTGGAAAGACTAAAGTGGACAGACTATATTGGAAAGACTAAAGTGGACAGAGAATAGTGGAAAGACTAAAGTGGACAGACTATTGTGGAAAAACTAAAGTGGACAGACTAAAGTGGAAAGACTAAAGTGGACAGACTATAGTGGAAAGACTGTAGTGGACAGAATAAAGTGGAAAGACTATAGTGGAAAGACTGTAGTGGACAGAATAAAGTGGAGACTATAGTGGAAAGACTAAAGTGGACAGAGAATAGTGGAAAGACTAAAGTGGACAGACTATAGTGGAAAGACTAAAGTGGACAGACTATAGTGGAAAGACTGTAGTGGACAGAATAAAGTGGAAAGACTATAGTGGAAAGACTGTAGTGGACAGAATAAAGTGGAGACTATAGTGGAAAGACTAAAGTGGACAGACTATTGTGGAAAGACTAAAGTGGACAGACTAAAGTGGAAAGACTAAAGTGGACAGACTATAGTGGAAAGACTGTAGTGGACAGAATAAAGTGGAGAGTATAGTGGAAAGAATAAAGTGGACAAAGAATAGTGGAAAGACTAAAGTGGACAGACTATAGTGGAAAGACTATAGTGGAAAGACTAAAGTGGACAGAGAATAGAGGAAAGACTAAAGTGGAATGACTGTAGTGGACAGAATAAAGTGGAGAGTATAGTGGATAGACTAAAGTGGAAAGACTAAAGTGGACAGACTATAGTGGAAAGACTGTATTGGACAGAATAAAGTGGAGACAATAGTGGAAAGACTAAAGTGGACAGACTATAGTGGAAAGACTATAGTGGAAAGACTGTCGTGGGCAGAATAAAGTGGAGACTATATTGGAAAGACTAAAGTGGACAGAGAATAGTGGAAAGACTAAAGTGGACAGACTATTGTGGAAAGACTAAAGTGGACAGACTAAAGTGGAAAGACTAAAGTGGACAGACTATAGTGGAAAGACTGTAGTGGACAGAATAAAGTGGAAAGACTATCGTGGAAAGACTGTAGTGGACAGAATAAAGTGGAGACTATAGTGGAAAGACTAAAGTGGACAGAGAATAGTGGAAAGACTAAAGTGGACAGACTATAGTGGAAAGACTAAAGTGGACAGACTATAGTGGAAAGACTGTAGTGGACAGAATAAAGTGGAAAGACTATAGTGGAAAGACTGTAGTGGACAGAATAAAGTGGAGACTATAGTGGAAAGACTAAAGTGGACAGACTATTGTGGAAAGACTGTAGTGGACAGAATAAAGTGGAAAGACTATAGTGGAAAGACTGTAGTGGACAGAATAGTGGACAGACTATAGTGGAAAGACTGTAGTGGACAGAATAAAGTGGAAAGACTATAGTGGAAAGACTGTAGTGGACAGAATAAAGTGGAGACTATAGTGGAAAGACTAAAGTGGACAGAGAATAGTGGAAAGACTAAAGTGGACAGACTATAGTGGAAAGACTATAGTGGAGAGACTGTAGTGGACAGAATAAAGTGGAGACTAAAGTGGAAAGACTAAAGTGGACAGAGAATAGTGGAAAGACTAAAGTGGAAAGACTGTAGTGGACAGAATAAAGTGGAGAGTATAGTGGATAGACTAAAGTGGAAAGACTAAAGTGGACAGACTATAGTGGAAAGACTATAGTGGAAAGACTGTAGTGGAAAGAATAAAATGGAGACTATAGTGGAAAGCCTAAAGTGGACAGAGAATAGTGGAGAGAGACTAAAGTTGACAGACTATAGTGGAAAGACTATAGTGGAAAGAGTGTAGTGGACAGAATAAAGTGGAGACTATAGTGGAAAGACTAAAGTGAACAGAGAACAGTGGGAAGACTAAAGTGGACAGACTATAGTGGAAAAACTGTAGTGGACAGAATAAAGTGGAGACTATAGTGGAAAGACTAAAGTGGAAAGACTAAAGTGGACAGACTATAGTGGAAAGACTGAAGTGGACAGACTAAAGTGGAAAAACTAAAGTGGAAAGACTAAAGTGGACAGACTATAGTGGAAAGACTATAGTGGAGAGACTTTAGTGGACAGAATAAAGTGGAGACTATAGTGGAAAGACTAAAGTGGACAGAGAATAGTGGAAAGAATAACTGGACAGACTATAGTGGAAAGACTAAAGTGGACAGACTAAAATGGAAAGACTAAAGTGGAAAGACTAAAGTGGACAGACTATAGTGGAAACACTGTAGTGGACAGAATAAAGTGGAGAGTATAGTGGAAAGAATAAAGTGGACAGAGAATAGTGGAAAGACTAAAGTGGAAAGACTGTAGTGGACAGAATAAAGTGGAGACTATAGTGGAAAGACTAAAGTGGACAGAGAATAGTGGAAAGACTAAAGTGGACAGACTAAAATGGAAAGACTAAAGTGGAAAGACTAAACTGGACAGACTATAGTGGAAACACTGTAGTGGACAGAATAAAGTGGAGAGTATAGTGGAAAGAATAAAGTGGACAGAGAATAGTGAAAAGACTAAAGTGGACAGACTATAGTGGAAAGACTATAGTGGAGATACTGTAGTGGACAGAATAAAGTGGAGACTATAGTGGAAAGACTAAAGTGGAAATACTAAAGTGGACAGAGAATAGTGGAAAGACTAAAGTGGAAAGACTAAAGTGGACAGACTATAGTGGAAAGACTATAGTGGAAAGACTGTAGTGGACAGAATAAAGTGGAGACTATAGTGGAAAGACTAAAGTGGACAGAGAATAGTGGAAAGACTAAAGTGGACAGACTATATTGGAAAGACTATAGTGGAAAGACTGTAGTGGACAGAATAAAGTGGAGACTATAGTGGATAGACTAAAGTGGAAAGACTAAAGTGGACAGACTATAGTGGAAAGACTGTAGTGGACAGACTAAAGTGGAGACTATAGTGGAAAGACTAAAGTGGAAAGACTAAAGTGGACAGACTATAGTGGAAAGACTGAAGTGGACAGACTATAGTGGAAAGACTATAGTGGAGAGACTGTAGTGGACAGAATAAAGTGGAGACTATAGTGGAAAGACTAAAGTGGAAAGACAAAAGTGGTCAGACTATAGTGGAAAGACTGTAGTGGAAAGACTAAAGTGGACAGTCTAAAGTGGAAAGACTAAAGTGGAAAGACTATAGTGGAAAGACTAAAGTGGACAGACTAAAGTTGAAAGACTAAAGTGGAAAGACTAAAGTGGACAGACTATAGTGGAAAGACTATAGAGGAAAGACTGTAGTGGGCAGAATAAAGTGGAGACTAAAGTGGACAGAGAGTAGTGGAAAGACTAAAGTGGACAGACTATAGTGGAAAGACTAAAGTGGAAAGACTAAAGTAGAAAGACTAAAGTGGAAAGTTTAAAGTGGACTGACTATAGTGGAAAGACTGTAGTGGACAGAATAAAGTAGAAAGACTATAGTGGAAAGACTGTAGTGGACAGAATAAAGTGGAGACTATAGTGGAAAGACTAAAGTGGACATAGAATAGTGGAAAGACTAAAGTGGACAGACTATAGTGGAAAGACTAAAGTGGACAGACTAAAGTGGACAGACTATAGTGGAAATACTGTAGTGGACAGAATAAAGTGGAGAGTATAGTGGAAAGAATAAAGTGGACAGACTATAGTGGAAATACTGTAGTGGACAGAATAAAGTGGAGAGTATAGTGGAAAGAATAAAGTGGACAGAGAATAGTGGAAAGACTAAAGTGGACAGACTATAGTGGAAAGACTATAGTGGAGAGACTGTAGTGGACAGAATAAAGTGGAGACTATAGTGGAAAGACTAAAGTGGACAGAGAATAGTGGAAAGACTAAAGTGGACAGACTATAGTGGAAAGACTATAGTGGAGAGACTGTAGTGGACAGAATAAAGTGGAGAATATAGTGGAAAGACTAAATTGGAAGTACTAAAGTGGAAAGAGAATAGTGGAAAGACTAAAGTGGAAAGACTAAAGTGGACAGACTATAGTGGAAACACTATAGTGGAAAGACTGTAGTGGACAGAATAAATTGTAGAATATAGTGGAAAGACTAAAGTGGACAGAGAATAGTGGAAAGACTAAAGTGGATAGACTATAGTGGAAAGACTAAAGTGGACAGACTATAGTGGAAAGACTATAGTGGAAAGACTGTAGTGGGCAGAATAAAGTGGAGACTATAGTGGAAAGACTAAAGTGGACAGAGAATAGTGGAAAGACTAAAGTGGACAGACTATTGTGGAAAGACTAAAGTGGACAGACTAAAGTGTAAAGACTAAAGTGGAAAGACTAAAGCGGACAGACTATAGTGGAAAGACTAAAGTGGACAGACTAAAGTGGAAAAACTAAAGTGGAAAGACTAAAGTGGACAGACTATAGTGGAAAGACTATAGTGGAAAGACTGTAGTGGACAGAATAAAGTGGAGACTATAGTGGAAAGACTAAAGTGGACAGACTATAGTGGAAAGACTATAGTGGAAAGACTGTAGTGGGCAGAATAAAGTGGAGACTATAGTGGAAAGACTAAAGTGGACAGAGAATAGTGGAAAGACTAAAGTGGACAGACTATTGTGGAAAGACTAAAGTGGACAGACTAAAGTGGAAAGACTAAAGTGGAAAGACTAAAGTGGACAGACTGTAGTGGACAGAATAAAGTGGAAAGAATATAGTGGAAAGACTGTAGTGGACAGAATAAAGTGGAGACTATAGTGGAAAGACTAAAGTGGACAGAGAATAGTGGAAAGACTAAAGTGGACAGACTATAGTTGAAAGACTAAAGTGGACAGACTAAAGTGGACAGACTTTAGTGGAAATACTGTAGTGGTTAGAATAAAGTGGAAAGACTGTAGTGGACAGAATAAAGTGGAGACTATAGTGGATAGACTAAAGTGGAAAGACTAAAGTGGACAGACTATAGTGGAAAGACTGTAGTGGACAGAATAAAATGGAGACTATAGTGGAAAGCCTAAAGTGGACAGAGAATAGTGGAAAGACTAAAGTTGACAGACCATAGTGGAAAGACTATAGTGGAAAGACTATAATGGAAAGACTGTAGTGGACAGAATAAAGTGGAGACTATAGTGGAAAGACTAAAGTGGACAGAAAATAGTGGAAAGACTAAAGTGGACAGACTATAGTGGAAAGACTATAGTGGAAAGACTGTAGTGGACAGAATAAAATGGAGACTATAGTGGAAAGCCTAAAGTGGACAGAGAATAGTAGAAGACTAAAGTTGACAGACTATAGTGGAAAGACTATAGTGGAAAGAGTGTAGTGGACAGAATAAAGTGGAGACTATAGTGGAAAGACTAAATTGGACAGAGAACAGTGGAAAGACTAAAGTGGACAGACTATAGTGGAAAGACTATAGTGGAAAAACTGTAGTGGACAGAATAAAGTGGAGACTATAGTGGAAAGACTAAAGTGGAAAGACTAAAGTGGACAGACTATAGTGGAAAGACTGAAGTTGAAAGACTCAGTGGACAGACTAAAGTGTACACACTGAAGTGGAAAGAATAAAGTGGAAAGACTAAAGTGGAAAGACTAAAGTGGACAGACTATAGTGGAAAGACTAAAGTGGACAGGCTAAAGTGGAAAAATTAAAGTGGAAAGACTAAAGTGGACAGACTATAGTGGAAAGACTATAGTGGAAAGACTGTAGTGGACAGAATAAAGTGGAGACTATAGTGGAAAGACTAAAGTGGACAGACTATAGTGGAAAGACTATAGTGGAAAGACTGTAGTGGGCAGAATAAAGTGGAGACTATAGTGGAAAGACTAAAGTGGACAGAGAATAGTGGAAAGACTAAAGTGGACAGACTATTGTGGAAAGACTAAAGTGGACAGACTAAAGTGGAAAGACTAAAGTGGAAAGACTAAAGTGGACAGACTGTAGTGGACAGAATAAAGTGGAAAGAATATAGTGGAAAGACTGTAGTGGACAGAATAAAGTGGAGACTATAGGGGAAAGACTAAAGTGGACAGAGAATAGTGGAAAGACTAAAGTGGACAGACTATAGTTGAAAGACTAAAGTGGACAGACTAAAGTGGACAGACTTTAGTGGAAATACTGTAGTGGACAGAATAAAGTGGAAAGACTGTAGTGGACAGAATAAAGTGGAGACTATAGTGGATAGACTAAAGTGGACAGACTATAGTGGAAAGACTGTAGTGGACAGAATAAAATGGAGACTATAGTGGAAAGCCTAAAGTGGACAGAGAATAGTGGAAAGACTAAAGTTGACAGACCATAGTGGAAAGACTATAGTGGAAAGACTATAGTGGAAAGACTGTAGTGGACAGAATAAAGTGGAGACTATAGTGGAAAGACTAAAGTGGACAGAAAATAGTGGAAAGACTAAAGTGGACAGACTATAGTGGAAAAACTATAGTGGAAAAACTGTAGTGGACAGAATAAAGTGGAGACTATAGTGGAAAGACTAAAGTGGACAGAGAATAGTGGAAAGACTAAAGTGGAAAGAATGTAGTGGACAGAATAAAGTGGAGACTATAGTGGAAAGACTAAAGTGGACAGACTAAAGTGGAAAGACTAAAGTGGAAAGACTAAAGTGGACAGACTATAGTGGAAGGACTATAGTGGAAAGGCTGTAGTGGGCAGAATAAAGTGGAGACTATAGTGGAAAGACTAAAGTGGACAGAGAATAGTGGAAAGACTAAAGTGGACAGACTGTAGTGGAAAGACTAAAGTTGACAGACTAAAGTGGAAAGACTGAAGTGGAAAGACTAAAGTGGACAGACTATAGTGGAAAGACTGTAGTGGACAGAATAAAGTGGAAAGACTATAGTGGAAAGACTGTAGTGGACAGAATAAAGTGGAGACTATAGTGGAAAGACTAAAGTGGACAGAGAATAGTGGAAAGACTAAAGTGGACAGAATATGGTGGAAAGACTAAAGTGGACAGACTCAAGTGGACAGACTATAGTGGAAATACGGTAGTGGACAGAATAAATTGGAGAGTATAGTGGAAAGAATAAAGTGGACAGAGAATAGTGGAAAGACTAAAGTGGACAGACTATAGTGGAAAGACTATAGTGGAGAGACTGTAGTGGACAGAATAAAGTGGAGACTATAGTGGAAAGACTAAAGTGGACAGAGAATAGTGGAAAGACTAAAGTGGACAGACTATAGTGGAAAGACTATAGTGGAGAGACTGTAGTGGACAGAATAAAGTGGAGACTATAGTGGAAAGACTAAATTGGAAGTACTAAAGTGGAAAGAGAATAGTGGAAAGACTAAAGTGGAAAGACTAAAGTGGACAGACTATAGTGGAAAGACTATAGTGGAAAGACTGTAGTGGACAGAATAAAGTGGAGAATATAGTGGAAAGACTAAAGTGGACAGAGAATAGTGGAAAGACTAAAGTGGATAGACTATAGTGGAAAGACTAAAGTGGACAGACTATAGTGGAAAGACTATAGTGGAAAGACTGTAGTGGGCAGAATAAAGTGGAGACTATAGTGGAAAGACTAAAGTGGACAGAGAATAGTGGAAAGACTAAAGTGGACAGACTGTAGTGGAAAGACTAAAGTTGACAGACTAAAGTGGAAAGACTGAAGTGGAAAGACTAAAGTGGACAGACTATAGTGGAAAGACTGTAGTGGACAGAATAAAGTGGAAAGACTGTAGTGGACAGAATAAAGTGGAGACTATAGTGGAAAGACTAAAGTGGACAGAGAATAGTGGAAAGACTAAAGTGGACAGAATATAGTGGAAAGACTAAAGTGGACAGACTCAAGTGGACAGACTGTAGTGGAAATACTGTAGTGGACAGAATAAAGTGGAGAGTATAGTGGAAAGAATAAAGTGGCCAGACTATAGTGGAAAGACTATAGTGGAGAGACTGTAGTGGACAGAATAAAGTGGAGACTATAGTGGAAAGACTAAAGTGGACAGAGAATAGTGGAAAGACTAAAGTGGACAGACTATAGTGGAAAGACTAAAGTGGACAGACTATAGTGGAAAGACTATAGTGGAAAGACTGTAGTGGGCAGAATAAAGTGGAGACTATAGTGGAAAGACTAAAGTGGACAGAGAATAGTGGAAAGACTAAAGTGGACAGACTGTAGTGGAAAGACTAAAGTTGACAGACTAAAGTGGAAAGACTGAAGTGGAAAGACTAAAGTGGACAGACTATAGTGGAAAGACTGTAGTGGACAGAATAAAGTGGAAAGACTGTAGTGGACAGAATAAAGTGGAGACTATAGTGGAAAGACTAAAGTGGACAGAGAATAGTGGAAAGATTAAAGTGGACAGAATATAGTGGAAAGACTAAAGTGGACAGACTCAAGTGGACAGACTATAGTGGAAATACTGTAGTGGACAGAATGAAGTGGAGAGTATAGTGGAAAGAATAAAGTGGACAGAGAATAGTGGAAAGACTAAAGTGGCCAGACTATAGTGGAAAGACTATAGTGGAGAGACTGTAGTGGACAGAATAAAGTGGAGACTATAGTGGAAAGACTAAAGTGGACAGAGAATAGTGGAAAGACTAAAGTGGACAGACTATAGTGGAAAGACTATAGTGGAGAGACTGTAGTGGACAGAATAAAGTGGAGACTATAGTGGAAAGACTAAATTGGAAGTACTAAAGTGGACAGAGAATAGTGGAAAGACTAAAGTGGATAGACTATAGTGGAAAGACTATAGTGGAAAGACTGTAGTGGACAGAATAAAGTGGAGAGTATAGTGGAAAGAATAAAGTGGACAGAGAATAGTGGAAAGACTAAAGTGGACAGACTATAGTGGAAAGACTATAGTGGAGAGACTATAGTGGACAGAATAAAGTGGAGACTATAGTAGGAAACCCTAAAGTGGACAGAGAATAGTGGAAAGACTAAAGTTGACAGACTATAGTGGAAAGACTATAGTGGAAAGAGTGTAGTGGACAGAATAAAGTGGAGACTATAGTGGAAAGACTAAAGTGGACAGAGAATAGTGGAAAGACTAAGTGGACAGACAATACTGGAAAGACTAAAGTGGACAGACAAAATGGAAAGACTAAAGTGGAAAGACTAAAGTGGACAGAGAATAGTGGAAAGACTAAAGTGGACAGACTATAGTGGAAAGACTATAGTGGAGAGACTGTGTGGACAGAATAAAGTGGAGAATATAGTGGAAAGACTAAAGTGGAAATACTAAAGTGGACAGAGAATAGTGGAAAGACTAAAGTGGAAAGACTAAAGTGGACAGACTATAGTGGAAAGATTATAGTGGAAAGACTGTAGTGGACAGAATAAAGTGGAGACTATAGTGGAAAGACTAAAGTGGAAAGATTAAAGTGGACAGAGAATAGTGGAAAGACTAAAGTGGAAAGACTGTAGTGGACAGAATAAAGTGGAGAGTATAGTGGATAGACTAAAGTGGAAAGACTAAAGTGGACAGACTATAGTGGAAATACTGTAGTGGACAGAATAAAGTGGAAAGACTGTAGTGGACAGAATAAAGTGGAGACTATAGTGGATAGACTAAAGTGGAAAGACTAAAGTGGACAGACTATAGTGGAAAGACTATAGTGGAAAGACTGTAGTGGACAGAATAAAATGGAGACTATAGTGGAAAGCCGAAAGTGGACAGAGAATAGTGGAAAGACTAAAGTTGACAGACTATAGTGGAAAAACTATAGTGGAAAGAGTGTAGTGGAAAGACTGTAGTGGACAGAATAAAGTGGAGACTATAGTGGAAAGACTAAAGTGGACAGAAAATAGTGGAAAGACTAAAGTGGACAGACTATAGTGGAAAAACTATAGTGGAAAAACTGTAGTGGACAGAATAAAGTGGAGACTATAGTGGAAAGACTAAAGTGGACAGAGAATAGTGGAAAGACTAAAGTGGAAAGAATGTAGTGGACAGAATAAAGTGGAGACTATAGTGGAAAGACTAAAGTGGACAGACTAAAGTGGAAAGACTAAAGTGGAAAGACTAAAGTGGACAGACTATAGTGGAAGGACTATAGTGGAAAGGCTGTAGTGGGCAGAATAAAGTGGAGACTATAGTGGAAAGACTAAAGTGGACAGAGAATAGTGGAAAGACTAAAATGGACAGACTGTAGTGGAAAGACTAAAGTTGACAGACTAAAGTGGAAAGACTGAAGTGGAAAGACTAAAGTGGACAGACTATAGTGGAAAGACTGTAGTGGACAGAATAAAGTGGAAAGACTATAGTGGAAAGACTGTAGTGGACAGAATAAAGTGGAGACTATAGTGGAAAGACTAAAGTGGACAGAGAATAGTGGAAAGACTAAAGTGGACAGAATATAGTGGAAAGACTAAAGTGGACAGACTCAAGTGGACAGACTATAGTGGAAATACGGTAGTGGACAGAATAAATTGGAGAGTATAGTGGAAAAAATAAAGTGGACAGAGAATAGTGGAAAGACTAAAGTGGACAGACTATAGTGGAAAGACTATAGTGGAGAGACTGTAGTGGACAGAATAAAGTGGAGACTATAGTGGAAAGACTAAAGTGGACAGAGAATAGTGGAAAGACTAAAGTGGACAGACTATAGTGGAAAGACTATAGTGGAGAGACTGTAGTGGACAGAATAAAGTGGAGACTATAGTGGAAAGACTAAATTGGAAGTACTAAAGTGGAAAGAGAATAGTGGAAAGACTAAAGTGGAAAGACTAAAGTGGACAGATTATAGTGGAAAGACTATAGTGGAAAGACTGTAGTGGACAGAATAAAGTGGAGAATATAGTGGAAAGACTAAAGTGGACAGAGAATAGTGGAAAGACTAAAGTGGATAGACTATAGTGGAAAGACTAAAGTGGACAGACTATAGTGGAAAGACTATAGTTTAAAGACTGTAGTGGGCAGAATAAAGTGGAGACTATAGTGGAAAGACTAAAGTGGACAGAGAATAGTGGAAAGATTAAGTGGACAGACTATTGTGGAAAGACTAAAGTGGACAGACTAAAGTGGAAAGACTAAAGTGGAAAGACTAAAGTGGACAGACTGTAGTGGACAGAATAAAGTGGAAAGAATATAGTGGAAAGACTGTAGTGGACAGAATAAAGTGGAGACTATAGTGGAAAGACTAAAGTGGACAGAGAATAGTGGAAAGACTAAAGTGGACAGACTATAGTTGAAAGACTAAAGTGGACAGACTAAAGTGGACAGACTTTAGTGGAAATACTGTAGTGGACAGAATAAAGTGGAAAGACTGTAGTGGACAGAATAAAGTGGAGACTATAGTGGATAGACTAAAGTGGAAAGACTAAAGTGGACAAACTATAGTGGAAAGACTGTAGTGGACAGAATAAAATGGAGACTATAGTGGAAAGCCTCAAGTGGACAGAGAATAGTGGAAAGACTAAAGTTGACAGACCATAGTGGAAAGACTATAGTGGAAAGACTATAGTGGAAAGACTGTAGTGGACAGAATAAAGTGGAGACTATAGTGGAAAGACTAAAGTGGACAGAAAATAGTGGAAAGACTAAAGTGGACAGACTATAGTGGAAAAACTATAGTGGAAAAACTGTAGTGGACAGAATAAAGTGGAGACTATAGTGGAAAGACTAAAGTGGACAGAGAATAGTGGAAAAGACTAAAGTGGAAAGAATGTAGTGGACAGAATAAAGTGGAGACTATAGTGGAAAGACTAAAGTGGACAGACTAAAGTGGAAAGACTAAAGTGGAAAGACCAAAGTGGACAGACTATAGTGGAAAGACTATAGTGGAAAGGCTGTAGTGGGCAGAATAAAGTGGAGACTATAGTGGAAAGACTAAAGTGGACAGAGAATAGTGGAAAGACTAAAGTGGACAGACTGTAGTGGAAAGAATAAAGTTGACAGACTAAAGTGGAAAGACTGAAGTGGAAAGACTAAAGTGGACAGACTATAGTGGAAAGACTGTAGTGGACAGAATAAAGTGGAAAGACTGTAGTGGACAGAATAAAGTGGAGACTATAGTGGAAAGACTAAAGTGGACAGAGAATAGTGGAAAGACTAAAGTGGACAGAATATAGTGGAAAGACTAAAGTGGACAGACTCAAGTGGACAGACTATAGTGGAAATACTGTAGTGGACAGAATAAAGTGGAGAGTATAGTGGAAAGAATAAAGTGGACAGAGAATAGTGGAAAGACTAAAGTGGCCAGACTATAGTGGAAAGACTATAGTGGAGAGACTGTAGTGGACAGAATAAAGTGGAGACTATAGTGGAAAGACTAAAGTGGACAGAGAATAGTGGAAAGACTAAAGTGGACAGACTATAGTGGAAAGACTATAGTGGAGAGACTGTAGTGGACAGAATAAAGTGGAGACTATAGTGGAAAGACTAAATTGGAAGTACTAAAGTGGAAAGAGAATAGTGGAAAGACTAAAGTGGAAAGACTAAAGTGGACAGACTATAGTGGAAAGACTATAGTGGAAAGACTATAGTGGAAAGACTATAGTGGAAAGACTGTAGTGGACAGAATAAAGTGGAGAATATAGTGGAAAGACTAAAGTGGACAGAGAATAGTGGAAAGACTAAAGTGGATAGACTATAGTGGAAAGACTATAGTGGAAAGACTGTAGTGGACAGAATAAAGTGGAGAATATAGTGGAAAGACTAAAGTGGACAGAGAATAGTGGAAAGACTAAAGTGGATAGACTATAGTGGAAAGACTATAGTGGAAAGACTGTAGTGGACAGAATAAAGTGGAGAGTATAGTGGAAAGAATAAAGTGGACAGAGAATAGTGGAAAGACTAAAGTGGACAGACTATAGTGGAAAGACTATAGTGGAGAGACTATAGTGGACAGAATAAAGTTGAGACTATAGTAGGAAACCCTAAAGTGGACAGAGAATAGTGGAAAGACTAAAGTTGACAGACTATAGTGGAAAGACTATAGTGGAAAGAGTGTAGTGGACAGAATAAAGTGGAGACTATAGTGGAAAGACTAAAGTGGACAGAGAATAGTGGAAAGACTAAGTGGACAGACAATACTGGAAAGACTAAAGTGGACAGACAAAATGGAAAGACTAAAGTGGAAAGACTAAAGTGGACAGAGAATAGTGGAAAGACTAAAGTGGACAGACTATAGTGGAAAGACTATAGTGGAGAGACTGTGTGGACAGAATAAAGTGGAGAATATAGTGGAAAGACTAAAGTGGAAATACTAAAGTGGAAAGAGAATAGTGGAAAGACTAAAGTGGAAAGACTAAAGTGGACAGACTATAGTGGAAAGATTATAGTGGAAAGACTGTAGTGGACAGAGTAAAGTGGAGACTATAGTGGAAAGACTAAAGTGGAAAGATTAAAGTGGACAGAGAATAGTGGAAAGACTAAAGTGGAAAGACTGTAGTGGACAGAATAAAGTGGAGAGTATAGTGGATAGACTAAAGTGGAAAGACTAAAGTGGACAGACTATAGTGGAAATACTGTAGTGGACAGAATAAAGTGGAAAGACTGTAGTGGACAGAATAAAGTGGAGACTATAGTGGATAGACTAAAGTGGAAAGACTAAAGTGGACAGACTATAGTGGAAAGACTATAGTGGAAAGACTGTAGTGGACAGAATAAAATGGAGACTATAGTGGAAAGCCTAAAGTGGACAGAGAATAGTGAAAAGACTAAAGTTGACAGACTATAGTGGAAAGACTATAGTGGAAAGAGTGTAGTGGACAGAATAAAGTGGAGACTATAGTGCAAAGACTAAAGTGGACAGAGAACAGTGGAAAGACTAAAGTGGACAGACTATAGTGGAAAGACTATAGTGGAAAAACTGTAGTGGACAGAATAAAGTGGAGACTATAGTGGAAAGACTAAAGTGGAAAGACTAAAGTGGACAGACTATAGTGGAAAGACTGAAGTTGAAAGACTCAGTGGACAGACTAAAGTGTACACACTGAAGTGGAAAGAATAAAGTGGAAAGACTAAAGTGGAAAGACTAAAGTGGACAGACTATAGTGGAAAGACTAAAGTGGACAGACTAAAGTGGAAAAACTAAAGTGGAAAGACTAAAGTGGACAGACTATAGTGGAACGACTATAGTGGAAAGACTGTAGTGGACAGTATAAAGTGGAGACTATAGTGGAAAGACTAAAGTGGACAGACTATAGTGGAAAGACTATAGTGGAAAGACTGTAGTGGACAGAATAAAGTGGAGACTATAGTGGAAAGACTAAAGTGGACAGACTGTAGTGGACAGAATAAAGTGGAAAGAATATAGTGGAAAGACTGTAGTGGACAGACTAAAGTGGAAAGACTAAAGTGGAAAGACTAAAGTGGACAGACTGTAGTGGACAGAATAAAGTGGAAAGAATATAGTGGAAAGACTGTAGTGGACAGAATAAAGTGGAGACTATAGTGGAAAGACTAAAGTGGACAGAGAATAGTGGAAAGACTAAAGTGGACAGACTATAGTTGAAAGACTAAAGTGGACAGACTAAAGTGGACAGACTTTAGTGGAAATACTGTAGTGGACAGAATAAAGTGGAAAGACTGTAGTGGACAGAATAAAGTGGAGACTATAGTGGATAGACTAAAGTGGAAAGACTAAAGTGGACAAACTATAGTGGAAAGACTGTAGTGGACAGAATAAAATGGAGACTATAGTGGAAAGCCTAAAGTGGACAGAGAATAGTGGAAAGACTAAAGTTGACAGACCATAGTGGAAAGACTATAGTGGAAAGACTATAGTGGAAAGACTGTAGTGGACAGAATAAAGTGGAGACTATAGTGGAAAGACTAAAGTGGACAGAAAATAGTGGAAAGACTAAAGTGGACAGACTATAGTGGAAAAACTATAGTGGAAAAACTGTAGTGGACAGAATAAAGTGGAGACTATAGTGGAAAGACTAAAGTGGACAGAGAATAGTGGAAAAGACTAAAGTGGAAAGAATGTAGTGGACAGAATAAAGTGGAGACTATAGTGGAAAGACTAAAGTGGACAGACTAAAGTGGAAAGACTAAAGTGGAAAGACCAAAGTGGACAGACTATAGTGGAAAGACTATAGTGGAAAGGCTGTAGTGGGCAGAATAAAGTGGAGACTATAGTGGAAAGACTAAAGTGGACAGAGAATAGTGGAAAGACTAAAGTGGACAGACTGTAGTGGAAAGAATAAAGTTGACAGACTAAAGTGGAAAGACTGAAGTGGAAAGACTAAAGTGGAAAGACTGAAGTGGAAAGACTAAAGTGGACAGACTATAGTGGAAAGACTGTAGTGGACAGAATAAAGTGGAAAGACTGTAGTGGACAGAATAAAGTGGAGACTATAGTGGAAAGACTAAAGTGGACAGAGAATAGTGGAAAGACTAAAGTGGACAGAATATAGTGGAAAGACTAAAGTGGACAGACTCAAGTGGACAGACTATAGTGGAAATACTGTAGTGGACAGAATAAAGTGGAGAGTATAGTGGAAAGAATAAAGTGGACAGAGAATAGTGGAAAGACTAAAGTGGCCAGACTATAGTGGAAAGACTATAGTGGAGAGACTGTAGTGGACAGAATAAAGTGGAGACTATAGTGGAAAGACTAAAGTGGACAGAGAATAGTGGAAAGACTAAAGTGGACAGACTATAGTGGAAAGACTATAGTGGAGAGACTGTAGTGGACAGAATAAAGTGGAGACTATAGTGGAAAGACTAAATTGGAAGTACTAAAGTGGAAAGAGAATAGTGGAAAGACTAAAGTGGAAAGACTAAAGTGGACAGACTATAGTGGAAAGACTATAGTGCAAAACTATAGTGGAAAGACTGTAGTGGACAGAATAAAGTGGAGAATATAGTGGAAAGACTAAAGTGGACAGAGAATAGTGGAAAGACTAAAGTGGATAGACTATAGTGGAAAGACTATAGTGGAAAGACTGTAGTGGACAGAATAAAGTGGAGAGTATAGTGGAAAGAATAAAGTGGACAGAGAATAGTGGAAAGACTAAAGTGGACAGACTATAGTGGAAAGACTATAGTGGAGAGACTATAGTGGACAGAATAAAGTTGAGACTATAGTAGGAAACCCTAAAGTGGACAGAGAATAGTGGAAAGACTAAAGTTGACAGACTATAGTGGAAAGACTATAGTGGAAAGAGTGTAGTGGACAGAATAAAGTGGAGACTATAGTGGAAAGCCTAAAGTGGACAGAGAATAGTGGAAAGACTAAAGTTGACAGACTATAGTGGAAAGACTATAGTGGAAAGAGTGTAGTGGACAGAATAAAGTGGAGACTATAGTGGAAAGACTAAAGTGGACAGAGAACAGTGTAAAGACTAAAGTGGACAGACTATAGTGGAAAGACTATAGTGGAAAAACTGTAGTGGACAGAATAAAGTGGAGACCACAGTGGAAAGACTAAAGTGGAAAGACTAAAGTGGAAAGACTATAGTGGAAAGACTGAAGTTGAAAGACTCAGTGGACACACTAAAGTGTACACACTGAAGTGGAAAGAATAAAGTGGAAAGACTAAAGTGGAAAGACTAAAGTGGACAGACTATAGTGGAAAGACTAAAGTGGACAGACTAAAGTGGAAAAACTAAAGTGGAAAGACTAAAGTGGACAGACTATAGTTGAAAGACTATAGTGGAAAGACTGCAGTGGACAGAATAAAGTGGAGACTATAGTGGAAAGACTAAAGTGGACAGACTATAGTGGAAAGACTATAGTGGAAAGACTGTAGTGGGCAGAATAAAGTGGAGACTATAGTGGAAAGACTAAAGTGGACAGAGAATAGTGGAAAGACTAAAGCGGACAGACTATTGTGGAAAGACTAAAGTGGACAGACTAAAGTGGAAAGACTAACGTGGAAAGACTAAAGTGGACAGACTATAGTGGAAAGACTGTAGTGGACAGAATAAAGTGGAAAGACTATAGTGGAAAGACTGTAGTGGACAGAATAAAGTGGAGACTATAGTGGAAAGACTAAAGTGGAAAGACTAAAGTGGACAGAGAATAGTGGAAAGACTAAAGTGGAAAGACTGTAGTGGACAGAATAAAGTGGAGAGTATAGTGGATAGACTAAAGTGGAAAGACTAAAGTGGACAGACTATAGTGGAAAGACTATAGTGGAAAGACTGTAGTGGACAGAATAAAATGGAGACTATAGTGGAAAGCCTAAAGTGGACAGAGAATAGTGGAAAGACTAAAGTTGACAGACTATAGTGGAAAGACTATAGTGGAAAGAGTGTAGTGGACAGAATAAAGTGGAGACTATAGTGGAAAGACTAAAGTGGACAGAGAACAGTGTAAAGACTAAAGTGGACAGACTATAGTGGAAAGACTATAGTGGAAAAACTGTAGTGGACAGAATAAAGTGGAGACCACAGTGGAAAGACTAAAGTGGAAAGACTAAAGTGGAAAGACTATAGTGGAAAGACTGAAGTTGAAAGACTCAGTGGACACACTAAAGTGTACACACTGAAGTGGAAAGAATAAAGTGGAAAGACTAAAGTGGAAAGACTAAAGTGGACAGACTATAGTGGAAAGACTAAAGTGGACAGACTAAAGTGGAAAAACTAAAGTGGAAAGACTAAAGTGGACAGACTATAGTTGAAAGACTATAGTGGAAAGACTGCAGTGGACAGAATAAAGTGGAGACTATAGTGGAAAGACTAAAGTGGACAGACTATAGTGGAAAGACTATAGTGGAAAGACTGTAGTGGGCAGAATAAAGTGGAGACTATAGTGGAAAGACTAAAGTGGACAGAGAATAGTGGAAAGACTAAAGCGGACAGACTATTGTGGAAAGACTAAAGTGGACAGACTAAAGTGGAAAGACTAACGTGGAAAGACTAAAGTGGACAGACTATAGTGGAAAGACTGTAGTGGACAGAATAAAGTGGAAAGACTATAGTGGAAAGACTGTAGTGGACAGAATAAAGTGGAGACTATAGTGAAAAGACTAAAGTGGACAGAGAATAGTGGAAAGACTAAAGTGGACAGACTATAGTGGAAAGGCTAAAGTGGACAGACTAAAGTGGACAGACTATAGTGGAAATACTGTAGTGGACAGAATAAAGTGGAGGGTATAGTGGAAAGAATAAATTGGACAGACTATAGTGGAAAGACTATAGTGGAGAGACTGTAGTGGACAGAATAAAGTGGAGACTATAGTGGAAAGACTAAAGTGGACAGAGAATAGTGGAAAGACTAAAGTGGACAGACTATAGTGGAAACACTAAAGTGGACATACTAAAATGGAAAGACTAAAGTGGAAAGACTAAAGTGGACAGACTATAGTGGAAACACTGTAGTGGACAGAATAAAGTGGAGAGTATAGTGGAAAGAATAATGTGGACAGAGAATAGTGGAAAGACTAAAGTGGACAGACTATAGTGGAAAGACTATAGTGGAGAGACTTTAGTGGATAGAATAAAGTGGAGACTATAGTGGAAAGACTAAAGTGGACAGAGAATAGTGGAAAGAATAAGTGGACAGACTCTAGTGGAAAGACTAAAGTGGACAGACCAAAATGGAATGACTAAAGTGGAAAAACTAAAGTGGACAGACTATAGTGGAAACACTGTATAGGACAGAATAAAGTGGAGAGTATAGTGGAAAGAATAAAGTGGACAAAGAATAGTGGAAAGACTAAAGTGGACAGACTATAGTGGAAAGACTATAGTGGAAAGACTAAAGTGGACAGAGAATAGTGGAAAGACTAAAGTGGAATGACTGTAGTGGACAGAATAAAGTGGAGAGTATAGTGGATAGACTAAAGTGGAAAGACTAAAGTGGACAGACTATAGTGGAAAGACTGTAGTGGACAGAATAAAGTGGAGACTATAGTGGAAAGACTAAAGTGGACAGACTATAGTGGAAAGACTATAGTGGAAAGACTGTCGTGGGCAGAATAAAGTGGAGACTATATTGGAAAGACTAAAGTGGACAGAGAATAGTGGAAAGACTAAAGTGGACAGACTATTGTGGAAAGACTAAAGTGGACAGACTAAATTGGAAAGACTAAAGTGGACAGACTATAGTGGAAAGACTGTAGTGGACAGAATAAAGTGGAAAGACTATAGTGGAAAGACTGTAGTGGACAGAATAAAGTGGAGACTATAGTGGAAAGACTAAAGTGGACAGAGAATAGTGGAAAGACTAATGTGGACAGACTATAGTGGAAAGACTAAAGTGGACAGACTATAGTGGAAAGACTGTAGTGGACAGAATAAAGTGGAAAGACTATAGTGGAAAGACTGTAGTGGACAGAATAAAGTGGAGACTATAGTGGAAAGACTAAAGTGGACAGACTATTGTGGAAAGACTAAAGTGGACAGACTAAAGTGGAAAGACTAAAGTGGACAGACTATAGTGGAAAGACTGTAGTGGACAGAATAAAGTGGAAAGACTATAGTGGAAAGACTGTAGTGGACAGAATAAAGTGGAGACTATAGTGGAAAGACTAAAGTGGACAGAGAATAGTGGAAAGACTAAAGTGGACAGACTATAGTGGAAAGACTATAGTGGAGAGACTGTAGTGGACAGAATAAAGTGGAGACTAAAGTGGAAAGACTAAAGTGGACAGAGAATAGTGGAAAGACTAAAGTGGAAAGACTGTAGTGGACAGAATAAAGTGGAGAGTATAGTGGATAGACTAAAGTGGAAAGACTAAAGTGGACAGACTATAGTGGAAAGACTATAGTGGAAAGACTGTAGTGGACAGAATAAAATGGAGACTATAGTGGAAAGCCTAAAGTGGACAGAGAATAGTAGAAAGACTAAAGTTGACAGACTATAGTGGAAAGACTATAGTGGAAAGAGTGTAGTGGACAGAATAAAGTGGAGACTATAGTGGAAAGACTAAAGTGGACAGAGAACAGTGGAAAGACTAAAGTGGACAGACTATAGTGGAAAGACTATAGTGGAAAAACTGTAGTGGACAGAATAAAGTGGAGACTATAGTGGAAAGACTAAAGTGGAAAGACTAAAGTGGACAGACTATAGTGGAAAGACTGAAGTTGAAAGACTCAGTGGACAGACTAAAGTGTACACACTGAAGTGGAAAGAATAAAGTGGAAAGACTAAAGTGGAAAGACTAAAGTGGACAGACTATAGTGGAAAGACTAAAGTGGACAGACTAAAGTGGAAAAACTAAAATGGAAAGACTAAAGTGGACAGACTATAGTTGAAAGACTATAGTGGAAAGACTGTAGTGGACAGAATAAAGTGGAGACTATAGTGGAAAGACTAAAGTGGACAGACTATAGTGGAAAGACTATATTGGAAAGACTGTAGTGGGCAGAATAAAGTGGAGACTATAGTGGAAAGACTAAAGTGGACAGAGAATAGTGGAAAGACTAAAGTGGACAGACTATTGTGGAAAGACTAAAGTGGACAGACTAAAGTGGAAAGACTAAAGTGGAAAGACTAAAGTGGACAGACTATAGTGGAAAGACTGTAGTGGACAGAATAAAGTGGAAAGACTAGAGTGGAAAGACTGTAGTGGACAGAATAAAGTGGAGACTATAGTGGAAAGACTAAAGTGGACAGAGAATAGTGGAAAGACTAAAGTGGACAGACTAAAGTGGACAGACTATAGTGGAAATACTGTAGTGGACAGAATAAAGTGGAGAGTATAGTGGAAAGAATAAAGTGGGCAGACTATAGTGGAAAGACTATAGTGGAGAGACTTTAGTGGACAGAATAAAGTGGAGACTATAGTGGAAAGACTAAAGTGGACAGAGAATAGTGGAAAGAACAAGTGGACAGACTATAGTGGAAAGACTAAAGTGGACAGACCAAAATGGAAAGACTAAAGTGGAAAGACTAAAGTGGACAGACTATAGTGGAAACACTGTAGTGGACAGAATAAAGTGGAGAGTATAGTGGAAAGAATAAAGTGGACAAAGAATAGTGGAAAGACTAAAGTGGACAGACTATAGTGGAAAGACTATAGTGGAAAGACTAAAGTGGACAGAGAATAGTGGAAAGGCTAAAGTGGAAAGACTGTAGTGGACAGAATAAAGTGGAGAGTATAGTGGATAGACTAAAGTGGAAAGACTAAAGTGGACAGACTATAGTGGAAAGACCGTAGTGGACAGAATAAAGTGGAGACTATAGTGGAAAGACTAAAGTGGACAGACTATAGTGGAAAGACTATAGTGGAAAGACTGTAGTGGGCAGAATAAAGTGGAGACTATAGTGGAAAGACTAAAGTGGACAGAGAATAGTGGAAAGACTAAAGTGGACAGACTATTGTGGAAAGACTAAAGTGGACAGACTAAAGTGGAAAGACTAAAGTGGACAGACTATAGTGGAAAGACTGTAGTGGACAGAATAAAGTGGAAAGACTATAGTGGAAAGACTGTAGTGGACAGAATAAAGTGGAGACTATAGTGGAAAGACTAAAGTGGACAGAGAATAGTGGAAAGACTAAAGTGGACAGACTATAGTGGAAAGACTATAGTGGAGAGACTGTAGTGGACAGAAATAAAGTGGAGACTATAGTGGAAAGACTAAAGTGGACAGAGAATAGTGGAAAGAATAAGTGGACAGACTATAGTGGAAAGACTAAAGTGGACAGACTAAAATGGAAAGACTAAAGTGGAAAGACTAAAGTGGACAGACTATAGTGGAAACACTGTAGTGGACAGAATAAAGTGGAGAGTATAGTGGAAAGAATAAAGTGGAAAGAGAATAGTGGAAAGACTAAAGTGGACAGACTATAGTGGAAAGACTATAGTGGAGAGACTGTAGTGGACAGAATAAAGTAGAGACTATAGTGGAAAGACTAAAGTGGAAATACTAAAGTGGACAGAGAATAGTGGAAAGACTAAAGTGGAAAGACTAAAGTGGACAGACTATAGTGGAAAGACTATAGTGGAAAGACTAAAGTGGAGACTATAGTGGAAAGACTAAAGTGGAAAGACTAAAGTGGACAGACTATAGTGGAAAGACTGAAGTGGACAGACTATAGTGGAAAGACTATAGTGGAGAGACTGAAGTGGACAGAATAAAGTGGAGACTATAGTGCAAATACTAAAGTGGAAAGACTAAAGTGGACAGACTATAGTGGAAAGACTGTAGTGGACAGACTAAAGTGGAGACTATAGTGGAAAGACTAAAGTGGACAGACTATAGTGGAAAGACTGTAGTGGAAAGACTAAAGTGGACAGACTAAAGTGGAAAGACTAAAGTGGAAAGACTATAGTGGAAAGACTAAAGTGGACAGACTAAAGTGGAAAGACTAAAGTGGAAAGACTAAAGTGGACAGACTATAGTGGAAAGACTATAGAGGAAAGACTGTAGTGGGCAGAATAAAGTGGAGACTATAGTGGAAAGACTAAAGTGGACAGAGAATAGTGGAAAGACTAAAGTGGACAGACTATAGTGGAAAGACTAAAGTGGAAAGACTAAAGTGGAAAGACTAAAGTGGAAAGACTAAAGTGGACAGACTATAGTGGAAAGACTGTAGTGGACAGAATAAAGTGGAGAGTATAGTGGAAAGAATAAAGTGGACAGAGAATAGTGGAAAGACTAAAGTGGACAGACTATAGTGGAAAGACTATAGTGGAGAGACTATAGTGGACAGAATAAAGTGGAGACTATAGTGGAAAGACTAAAGTGGACAGAGAATAGTGGAAAGACTAAAGTGGACAGACTAAAGTGGACAGACTATAGTGGAAATACTGTAGTGGACAGAATAAAGTGGAGAGTATAGTGGAAAGAATAAAGTGGACAGAGAATAGTGGAAAGACTAAAGTGGACAGACTATAGTGGAAAGACTATAATGGAGAGACTGTAGTGGACAGAATAAAGTGGAGACTATAGTGGAAAGACTAAAGTGGACAGAGAATAGTGGAAAGACTATAGTGGAAAGACTGTATTGGACAGAATAAAGTGGAAAGACTAAAGTGGACAGACTATAGTGGAAAAACTATAGTGGAAAGACTGTAGTGGACAGAATAAAGTGGAGACTATAGTGGAAAGACTAAAGTGGACAGAGAATAGTGGAAAGACTAAGTGGACAGACTATACTGGAAAGACTAAAGTGGACAGACAAAATGGAAAGACTAAAGTGGAAAGACTAAAGTGGACAGAGAATAGTGGAAAGACTAAAGTGGACAGACTATAGTGGAAAGACTATAGTGAAGAGACTGTGTGGACAGAATAAAGTGGAGACTATAGTGGAAAGACTAAATTGGAAATACTAAAGTGGACAGAGAATAGTGGAGAGATTAAAGTGGAAAGACTAAAGTGGACGGACTATAGTGGAAAGATTATAGTGGAAAGACTGTAGTGGACAGAATAAAGTGGAGACCATAGTGGAAAGACTAAAGTGGAAAGACTAAAGTTTACAGAGAATAGTGGAAAGACTAAAGTGGAAAGACTGTAGTGGACATAATAAAGTGGAGAGTATAGTGGATAGACTAAAGTGGAAAGACTAAAGTGGACAGACTATAGTGGAAAGACTATAGTGGAAAGACTGTAGTGGACAGAATAAGATGGAGACTATAGTGGAAAGCCTAAAGTGGACAGAGAATAGTGGAAAGACTAAATTTGACAGACTATAGTGGAAAGACTATAGTGGAAAGAGTGTAGTGGACAGAATAAAGTGGAGACTATAGTGGAAAGACTAAAGTGGACAGAGAACAGTGGAAAGACTAAAGTGGACAGACTATAGTGGAAAGACTATAGTGGAAAAACTGTAGTGGACAGAATAAAGTGGAGACTATAGTGGAAAGACTATAGTGGAAAGACTAAAGTGGACAGAGAATAGTGGAAAGACTAAAGTGGACAGAGAATAGTGGAAAGACTAAAGTGGACAGACTATAGTGGAAAGACTAAAGTGGACAGACTAAAGTGGACCGACTATAGTGGAAATACTGTAGTGGACAGAATAAAGTGGAGAGTATAGTGGAAAGAATAAAGTGGACAGAGAATAGTGGAAAGACTAAAGTGGACAGACTATAGTGGAAAGACTATAATGAAGAGACTGTAGTGGACAGAATAAAGTGGAGACTATAGTGGAAAGACTAAAGTGGACAGAGAATAGTGGAAAGACTAAAGTGGAAAGACTGTATTGGACAGAATAAAGTGGAAAGACTAAAGTGGACAGACTATAGTGGAAAAACTATAGTGGAAAGACTGTAGTGGACAGAATAAAGTGGAGACTATAGTGGAAAGACTAAAGTGGACAGAGAATAGTGGAAAGACTAAGTGGACAGACTATACTGGAAAGACTAAAGTGGACAGACAAAATGGAAAGACTAAAGTGGAAAGACTAAAGTGGACAGAGAATAGTGGAAAGACTAAAGTGGACAGACTATAGTGGAAAGACTATAGTGAAGAGAATGTGTGGACAGAATAAAGTGGAGACTATAGTGGAAAGACTAAATTGGAAATACTAAAGTGGACAGAGAATAGTGGAGAGATTAAAGTGGAAAGACTAAAGTGGACGGACTATAGTGGAAAGATTATAGTGGAAAGACTGTAGTGGACAGAATAAAGTGGAGACCATAGTGGAAAGACTAAAGTGGAAAGACTAAAGAGAACAGAGAATAGTGGAAAGACTAAAGTGGAAAGACTGTAGTGGACATAATAAAGTGGAGAGTATAGTGGATAGACTAAAGTGGAAAGACTAAAGTGGACAGACTATAGTGGAAAGACTATAGTGGAAAGACTGTAGTGGACAGAATAAAATGGAGACTATAGTGGAAAGCCTAAAGTGGACAGAGAATAGTGGAAAGACTAAATTTGACAGACTATAGTGGAAAGACTATAGTGGAAAGAGTGTAGTGGAGAGAATAAAGTGGAGACTATAGTGGAAAGACTAAAGTGGACAGAGAACAGTGGAAAGACTAAAGTGGACAGACTATAGTGGAAAGACTATAGTGGAAAAACTGTAGTGGACAGAATAAAGTGGAAAGACTATAGTGGAAAGACTGTAGTGGACAGAATAAAGTGGAGACTATAGTGGAAAGACTAAAGTGGACAGAGAATAGTGGAAAGACTAAAGTGGACAGACTATAGTGGAAAGACTAAAGTGGACAGACTAAAGTGGACAGACTATAGTGGAAATACTGTAGTGGACAGAATAAAGTGGAGAGTATAGTGGAAAGAATAAAGTGGACAGACTATAGTGGAAAGAATAAAGTGGAAAGACTATAGTGGAAAGACTGTAGTGGACAGAATAAAGTGGAGACTATAGTGGAAAGACTAAAGTGGACAGACTATAGTGGAAAGACTATAGTGGAAAGACTGTAGTGGGCAGAATAAAGTGGAGACTATAGTGGAAAGACTAAAGTGGACAGAGAATAGTGGAAAGACTAAAGTGGACAGACTATTGTGGAAAGACTGTAGTGGACAGAATAAAGTGGAAAGACTATAGTGGAAAGACTGTAGTGGACAGAATAAAGTGGAGACTATAGTGGAAAGACTAAAGTGGACAGAGAATAGTGGAAAGACTAAAGTGGACAGACTATAGTGGAAAGACTAAAGTGGACAAACTAAAGTGGACAGACTATAGTGGAAATACTGTAGTGGACAGAATAAAGTGGAGAGACTAAAGTGGACAGACTATAGTGGAAAGACTGTAGTGGACAGAATAAAGTGGAAAGACTAAAGTGGAAAGACTAAAGTGGACAGACTATAGTGGAAAGACTGAAGTTGAAAGACTCAGTGGACAGACTAAAGTGTACACACTGAAGTGGAAAGAATAAAGTGGAAAGACTAAAGTGGAAAGACTAAAGTGGACAGACTATAGTGGAAAGACTAAAGTGGACAGACTAAAGTGGAAAAACTAAAGTGGAAAGACTAAAGTGGACAGACTATAGTTGAAAGACTATAGTTGAAAGACTATAGTGGAAAGACTGTAGTGGACAGAATAAAGTGGAGACTATAGTGGAAAGACTAAAGTGGACAGACTATAGTGGAAAGACTATAGTGGAAAGACTGTAGTGGGCAGAATAAAGTGGAGACTATAGTGGAAAGACTAAAGTGGACAGAGAATAGTGGAAAGACTAAAGTGGACAGACTATTGTGGAAAGACTGTAGTGGACAGAATAAAGTGGAAAGACTATAGTGGAAAGACTGTAGTGGACAGAATAAAGTGGAGACTATAGTGGAAAGACTAAATTGGACAGAGAATAGTGGAAAGACTAAAGTGGACAGACTATAGTGGAAAGACTAAAGTGGACAAACTAAAGTGGACAGACTATAGTGGAAATACTGTAGTGGACAGAATAAAGTGGAGAGACTAAAGTGGACAGATTATAGTGGAAAGACTGTAGTGGACAGAATAAAGTGGAAAGACTATAGTGGAAAGACTGTAGTGGACAGAATAAAGTGGAGACTATAGTGGAAAGACTAAAGTGGACAGAGAATAGTGGAAAGACTAAAGTGGACAGACTATAGTGGAAAGACTAAAGTGGACAGACTAAAGTGGACAGACTATAGTGGAGATACTGTAGTGGACAGAATAAAGTGGAGAGTATAGTGGAAAGAATAAAGTGGACAGACTATAGTGGAAAGAATAAAGTGGAAAGACTATAGTGGAAAGACTGTAGTGGACAGAATAAAGTGGAGACTATAGTGGAAAGACTAAAGTGGACAGACTAAAGTGGACAGACTATAGTGGAAATACTGTAGTGGACAGAATAAAGTGGAGAGTATAGTGGAAAGAATAAAGTGGACAGACTATAGTGGAAAGACTATAGTGGAGAGACTGTAGTGGACAGAATAAAGTGGAGACTATAGTGGAAAGACTAAAGTGGACAGAGAATAGTGGAAAGAATAAAGTGGACAGACTATAGTTGAAAGACTAAAGTGGACATACTAAAATGGAAAGACTAAAGTGGAAAGACTAAAGTGGACAGACTATAGTGGAAACACTGTAGTGGACAGAATAAAGTGGAGAGTATAGTGGAAAGAATAATGTGGACAGAGAATAGTGGAAAGACGAAAGTGGACAGACCATAGTGGAAAGACTATAGTGGAGAGACTTTAGTGGACAGGATAAAGTGGAGACTATAGTGGAAAGACTAAAGTGGACAGAGAATAGTGGAAGGAATAAGTGGACAGACTATAGTGGAAAGACTAAAGTGGACAGACCAAAATGGAAAGACTAAAGTGGAAAAACTAAAGTGGACAGACTATAGTGGAAACACTGTAGTGGACAGAATAAAGTGGAGAGTATAGTGGAAAGAATAAAGTGGACAAAGAATAGTGGAAAGACTAAAGTGGACAGACTATAGTGGAAAGACTATAGTGGAAAGACTAAAGTGGACAGAGAAAAGTGGAAAGACTAAAGTGGAATGACTGTAGTGGACAGAAGAAAGTGGAGAGTATAGTGGATAGACTAAAGTGGAAAGACTAAAGTGGACAGACTATAGTGGAAAGACTGTAGTGGACAGAATAAAGTGGAGACTATAGTGGAAAGACTAAAGTGGTCAGACTATAGTGGAAAGACTATAGTGGAAAGACTGTCGTGGGCAGAATAAAGTGGAGACTATATTGGAAAGACTAAAGTGGACAGAGAATAGTGGAAAGACTAAAGTGGACAGACTATTGTGGAAAGACTAAAGTGGACAGACTAAAGTGGAAAGACTAAAGTGGACAGACTATAGTGGAAAGACTGTAGTGGACAGAATAAAGTGGAAAGACTATAGTGGAAAGACTGTAGTGGACAGAATAAAGTGGAGACTATGGTGGAAAGACTAAAGTGGACAGAGAATAGTGGAAAGACTAAAGTGGACAGACTATAGTGGAAAGACTAAAGTGGACAGACTATAGTGGAAAGACTGTAGTGGACAGAATAAAGTGGAAAGACTATAGAGGAAAGACTGTAGTGGACAGAATAAAGTGGAGACTATAGTGGAAAGACTAAAGTGGACAGACTATTGTGGAAAGACTAAAGTGGACAGACTAAAGTGGAAAGACTAAAGTGGACAGACTATAGTGGAAAGACTGTAGTGGACAGAAGAAAGTGGAAAGACTATAGTGGAAAGACTGTAGTGGACAGAATAAAGTGGAGACTATAGTGGAAAGACTAAAGTGGACAAAGAGTAGTGGAAAGACTAAAGTGGACAGACTATAGTGGAAAGACTATAGTGGAGAGACTGTAGTGGACAGAATAAAGTGGAGACTAAAGTGGAAAGACTAAAGTGGACAGAGAATAGTGGAAAGACTAAAGTGGAAAGACTGTAGTGGACAGAATAAAGTGGAGAGTATAGTGGATAGACTAAAGTGGAAAGACTAAAGTGGACAGACTATAGTGGAAAGACTATAGTGGAAAGACTGTAGTGGACAGAATAAAATGGAGACTATAGTGGAAAGCCTAAAGTGGACAGAGAATAGTGGAAAGACTAAAGTTGACAGACTATAGTGGAAAGACTATAGTGGAAAGAGTGTAGTGGACAGAATAAAGTGGAGACTATAGTGGAAAGACTAAAGTGGACAGAGAACAGTGGAAAGACTAAAGTGGACAGACTATAGTGGAAAGACTATAGTGGAAAAACTGTAGTGGACAGAATAAAGTGGAGACTATAGTGGAAAGACTAAAGTGGAAAGACTAAAGTGGACAGACTATAGTGGAAAGACTGAAGTTGAAAGACTCAGTGGACAGACTAAAGTGTACACACTGAAGTGGAAAGAATAAAGTGGAAAGACTAAAGTGGAAAGATTAAAGTGGACAGACTATAGTGGAAAGACTAAAGTGGACAGACTAAAGTGGAAAAACTAAAGTGGAAAGACTAAAGTGGACAGACTATAGTTGAAAGACTATAGTGGAAAGACTGTAGTGGACAGAATAAAGTGGAGACTATAGTGGAAAGACTAAAGTGGACAGACTATAGTGGAAAGACTATAGTGGAAAGACTGTAGTGGGCAGAATAAAGTGGAGACTATAGTGGAAAGACTAAAGTGGACAGAGAATAGTGGAAAGACTAAAGTGGACAGACTATTGTGGAAAGACTAAAGTGGACAGACTAAAGTGGAAAGACTAAAGTGGAAAGACTAAAGTGGACAGACTATAGTGGAAAGACTGTAGTGGACAGAATAAAGTGGAAAGACTGTAATGGAAAGACTGTAGTGGACAGAATAAAGTGGAGACTATAGTGGAAAGACTAAAGTGGACAGAGAATAGTGGAAAGACTAAAGTGGACAGACTATAGTGGAAAGACTAAAGTGGACAGACTAAAGTGGACAGACTATAGTGGAAATACTGTAGTGGACAGAATAAAGTGGAGAGTATAGTGGAAAGAATAAAGTGGACAGACTATAGTGGAAAGACTATAGTGGAGAGACTGTAGTGGACAGAATAAAGTGGAGACTATAGAGGAAAGACTAAAGTGGACAGAGAATAGTGGAAAGACTAAAGTGGACAGACTATAGTGGAAAGACTAAAGTGGACATACTAAAATGGAAAGACTAAAGTGGAAAGACTAAAGTGGACAGACTATAGTAGAAACACTTTAGTGGACAGAATAAAGTGGAGAGTATAGTGGAAAGAATAATGTGGACAGAGAATAGTGGAAAGACTAAAGTGGACAGACTATAGTGGAAAGACTATAGTGGAGAGACTTTAGTGGACAGAATAAAGTGGAGACTATAGTGGAAAGACTAAAGTGGACAGAGAATAGTGGAAAGAATAAGTGGACAGACTATAGTGGAAAGACTAAAGTGGACAGACCAAAATGGAAAGACTAAAGTGGAAAGACTAAAGTGGACAGACTATAGTGGAAACACTGTAGTGGACAGAATAAAGTGGAGAGTATAGTGGAAAGAATAAAGTGGACAAAGAATAGTGGAAAGACTAACGTGGACAGACTATAGTGGAAAGACTATAGTGGAAAGACTAAAGTGGACAGAGAATAGTGGAAAGACTAAAGTGGAAAGACTGTAGTGGACAGAATAAAGTGGAGAGTATAGTGGATTGACTAAAGTGGAAAGACTAAAGTGGACAGACTATAGTGGAAAGACCGTAGTGGACAGAATAAAGTGGAGACTATAGTGGAAAGACTAAAGTGGACAGACTATAGTGGAAAGACTATAGTGGAAAGACTGTAGTGGGCAGAATAAAGTGGAGACTATAGTGGAAAGACTAAAGTGGACAGAGAATAGTGGAAAGACTAAAGTGGACAGACTATTGTGGAAAGACTAAAGTGGACAGACTAAAGTGGAAAGACTAAAGTGGACAGACTATAGTGGAAAGACTGTAGTGGACAGAATAAAGTGGAAAGACTATAGTGGAAAGACTGTAGTGGACAGAATAAAGTGGAGACTATAGTGGAAAGACTAAAGTGGACAGAGAATAGTGGAAAGACTAAAGTGGACAGACTATAGTGGAAAGACTATAGTGGAGAGACTGCAGTGGACAGAAATAAAGTGGAGACTATAGTGGAAAAACTAAAGTGGACAGAGAATAGTGGAAAGAATAAGTGGACAGACTATAGTGGAAAGACTAAAGTGGACAGACTAAAATGGAAAGACTAAAGTGGAAAGACTAAAGTGGACAGACTATAGTGGAAACACTGTAGTGGACAGAATAAAGTGGAGAGTATAGTGGAAAGAATAAAGTGGACAGAGAATAGTGGAAAGACTAAAGTGGACAGACTATAGTGGAAAGACTAAAGTGGAGAGACTGTAGTGGACAGAATAAAGTGGAGACTATAGTGGAAAGACTAAAGTGGAAAGACTAAAGTGGACAGAGAATAGTGGAAAGACTAAAGTGGAAAGACTAAAGTGGACAGACTATAGTGGAAAGACTATAGTGGAAAGACTGTAGTGGACAGAATAAAGTGGAGACTATAGTGGAAAGACTAAAGTGGACAGAGAATAGTGGAAAGACTAAAGTGGACAGACTATAGTGGAAAGACTATAGTGGAAAGACTAAAGTGGACAGACTAAAGTGGAAAAACTAAATTGGAAAGACTAAAGTGGACAGACTATAGTGGAAAGACTATAGTGGAAAGACTTTAGTGGACAGAATAAAGTGGAGACTATAGTGGAAAGACTAAAGTGGACAGACTACAGTGGAAAGACTATAGTGGAAAGACTGTAGTGGGCAGAATAAAGTTGAGGCTATAGTGGAAAGACTAAAATGGACAGAGAATAGTGGAAAGACTAAAGTGGACAGACTATAGTGGAAAGACTAAAGTGGACAGAGTAAAGTGGAAAGACTAAAGTGGAAAGTTTAAAGTGGACTGACTATAGTGGAAAGACTGTAGTGGACAGAATAAAGTGGAAAGACTATAGTGGAAAGACTGTAGTGGACAGAATAAAGTGGAGACTATTGTGGAAAGACTAAAGTGGACAGAGAATAGTGGAAAGACTAAAGTGGACAGACTGTAGTGGAAAGACTAAAGTGGACAGACTAAAGTGGACAGACTATAGTGGAAATACTGTAGTGGACAGAATAAAGTGGAGAGTATAGTGATAAGAATAAAGTGGACAGACTATAGTGGAAAGACTGTAGTGGACAGACTAAAGTGGAGACTATAGTGGAAAGACTAAAGTGGAGAGACTAAAGTGGACAGACTATAGTGGAAAGACTGAAGAGGACAGACTATAGTGGAAAGACTATAGTGGAGAGACTGTAGTGGAAAGAATAAAGTGGAGACTACAGTGGAAAGACTAAAGTGGAAAGACTAAAATGGACAAATTAAAGTGGAAAGACTAAAGTGGACAGACAATAGTGGAAAGACTATAGTGGAAAGACTGTAGTGGACAGAATAAAGTGGAGACTATAGTGGAAAGACTAAAGTGGACAGAGAATAGTGGAAAGACTAAAGTGGACAGACTATAGTGGAAAGACTATAGTGGAAAAACTGTAGTGGACAGAATAAAGTGGAGACTATAGTGGAAAGACTAAAGTGGAAAGACTAAAGTGGACACACTATAGGGGAAAGACTGAAGTTGAAAGACTCAGTGGACAGACTAAAGTGTACACACTGAAGTGGAAAGAATAAAGTGGAAAGACTAAAGTGGAAAGACTAAAGTGGACAGACTATAGTGGAAAGACTAAAGTGGACAGACTAAAGTGGAAAAACTAAAGTGGAAAGACTAAAGTGGACAGACTATGGTGGAAAGACTGTAGTGGACAGAATAAAGTGGAGACTATAGTGGAAAGACTAAAGTGGACAGACTACAGTGGAAAGACTATAGTGGAAAGACTGTAGTGGGCAGAATAAAGTGGAGACTATAGAGGAAAGACTAAAGTGGACAGAGAATAGTGGAAAGACTAAAGTGGACAGACTATAGTGGAAAGACTAAAGTGGACAGACTAAAGTGGAACGACTAAAGTGGAAAGACTTAAGTGGACAGACTATAGTGGAAAGACTGTAGTGGACAGAATAAAGTGGAAAGACTATAGTGGAAAGACTGTATTCGACAGAATAAAGTGGAGACTATAGTGGAAAGACTGTAGTGGACAGAATAAAGTGGAGACTATAGTGGAAAGACTAAAGTGGAAAGACTAAAGTGGACAGACTATAGTGGAAAGACTGAAGTTGAAAGACTCAGTGGACAGACTAAAGTGTACACACTGAAGTGGAAAGAATAAAGTGGAAAGACTAAAGTGGAAAGACTAAAGTGGACAGACTATAGTGGAAAGACTAAAGTGGACAGACTAAAGTGGAAAAACTAAAGTGGAAAGACTAAAGTGGACAGACTGTAGTGGACAGAATAAAGTGGAGACTATAGTGGAAAGACTAAAGTGGACAGACTATAGTGGAAAGACTATAGTGGAAAGACTGTAGTGGGCAGAATAAAGTGGAGACTATAGTGGAAAGACTAAAGTGGACAGAGAATAGTGGAAAGACTAAAGTGGACAGACTATTGTGGAAAGACTAAAGTGGACAGACTAAAGTGGAAAGACTAAAGTGGAAAGACTAAAGTGGACTGACTATAGTGGAAAGACTGAAGTTGAAAGACTCAGTGGACAGACTAAAGTGTACACACTGAAGTGGAAAGAATAAAGTGGAAAGACTAAAGTGGAAAGACTAAAGTGGACAGACTATAGTGGAAAGTCTAAAGTGGACAGACTAAAGTGGAAAAACTAAAGTGGAAAGACTAAAGTGGACAGACTATGGTGGAAAGACTATAGTGGAAAGACTGTAGTGGACAGAATAAAGTGGAGACTATAGTGGAAAGACTAAAGTGGACAGACTACAGTGGAAAGACTATAGTGGAAAGACTGTAGTGGGCAGAATAAAGTGGAGACTATAGAGGAAAGACTAAAGTGGACAGAGAATAGTGGAAAGACTAAAGTGGACAGACTATAGTGGAAAGACTAAAGTGGACAGACTAAAGTGGAAAGACTAAAGTGAAAAGACTAAAGTGGACAGACTATAGTGGAAAGACTGTAGTGGACAGAATAATGTGGAAAGACTATAGTGGAAAGACTGTAGTGGACAGAATAAAGTGGAGACTATAGTGGAAAGACTGTAGTGGACAGAATAAAGTGGAGACTATAGTGGAAAGACTAAAGTGGAAAGACTAAAGTGGACAGACTATAGTGGAAAGACTGAAGTTGAAAGACTCAGTGGACAGACTAAAGTGTACACACTGAAGTGGAAAGAATAAAGTGGAAAGACTAAAGTGGAAAGACTAAAGTGGACAGACTATAGTGGAAAGACTAAAGTGGACAGACTAAAGTGGAAAAACTAAAGTGGAAAGACTAAAGTGGACAGACTATATTGGAAAGACTATAGTGGAAAGACTGTAGTGGACAGAATAAAGTGGAGACTATAGTGGAAAGACTAAAGTGGACAGACTATAGTGGAAAGACTATAGTGGAAAGACTGTAGTGGGCAGAATAAAGTGGAGACTATAGTGGAAAGACTAAAGTGGACAGAGAATAGTGGAAAGACTAAAGTGGACAGACTATTGTGGAAAGACTAAAGTGGACAGACTAAAGTGGAAAGACTAAAGTGGAAAGACTAAAGTGGACAGACTATAGTGGAAAGACTGTAGTGGACAGAATAAAGTGGAGACTATAGTGGAAAGACTAAAGTGGACAGAGAATAGTGGAAAGACTAAAGTGGACAGTCTATAGTGGAAAGACTAAAGTTGACAGACTAAAGTGGACAGACTATAGTGGAAATACTGTAGTGGACAGAACAAAGTTGAGAGTATAGTGGAAAGAATAAAGTGGACAGAGAATAGTGGAAAGACTAAAGTGGACAGACTATAGTGGAAAGACTATAGTGGAGAGACTGTAGTGGACAGAATAAAGTGGAGACTATAGTGGAAAGACTAAAGTGGACAGAGAATAGTGGAAAGACTAAAGTGGACAGACTATAGTGGAAAGACTATAGTGGACAGACTAAAATGGAAAGACTAAAGTGGAAAGACTAAAGTGGACAGACTATAGTGGAAACACTGTAGTGGACAGAATAAAGTGGAGAGTATAGTGGAAAGAATAATGTGGACAGAGAATAGTGGAAAGACTAAAGTGGACAGACTATAGTGGAAAGACTATAGTGGAGAGACTTTAGTGGACAGAATAAAGTGGAGACTATAGTGGAAAGACTAAAGTGGACAGAGAATAGTGGAAAGAATAAGTGGACAGACTATAGTGGAAAGACTAAAGTGGACAGACTAAAATGGAAAGACTAAAGTGGAAAGACTAAAGTGGACAGACTATAGTGGAAACACTGTAGTGGACAGAATAAAGTGGAGAGTATAGTGGAAAGAATAAACTGGACAAAGAATAGTGGAAAGACTAAAGTGGACAGACTATAGTGGAAAGACTATAGTGGAAAGACTAAAGTGGACAGAGAATAGTGGAAAGACTAAAGTGGAAAGACTGTAGTGGACAGAATAAAGTGGAGAGTATAGTGGATAGACTAAAGTGGAAAGACTAAAGTGGACAGACATTAGTGGAAAGACTGTAGTGGACAGAATAAAGTGGAGACTATAGTGGAAAGACTAAAGTGGACAGACTATAGTGGAAAGACTATAGTGGAAAGACTGTAGTGGGCAGAATAAAGTGGAGACTATAGTGGAAAGACGAAAGTGGACAGAGAATAGTGGAAAGACTAAAGTGGACAGACTATTGTGGAAAGACTAAAGTGGACAGGCTAAAGTGGAAAGACTAAAGTGGACAGACTATAGTGGAAAGACTGTAGTGGACAGAATAAAGTGGAAAGACTATAGTGGAAAGACTGTAGTGGACAGAATAAAGTGGAGACTATAGTGGAAAGACTATAGTGGAAAGACTGTAGTGGGCAGAATAAAGTTGAGGCTATAGTGGAAAGACTAAAATGGACAGAGAATAGTGGAAAGACTAAAGTGGACAGACTATAGTGGAAAGACTAAAGTGGACAGAGTAAAGTGGAAAGACTAAAGTGGAAAGTTTAAAGTGGACTGACTATAGTGGAAAGACTGTAGTGGACAGAATAAAGTGGAAAGACTATAGTGGAAAGACTGTAGTGGACAGAATAAAGTGGAGACTATAGTGGAAAGACTAAAGTGGACAGAGAATAGTGGAAAGACTAAAGTGGACAGACTGTAGTGGAAAGACTAAAGGGGACAGACTAAAGTGGACAGACTATAGTGGAAATACTGTAGTGGACAGAATAAAGTGGAGAGACTAAAGTGGACAGACTATAGTGGAAAGACTGTAGTGGACAGAATAAAGTGGAAAGACTATAGTGGAAAGACTGTAGTGGACAGAATAAAGTGGAGACTATAGTGGAAAGACTAAAGTGGACAGAGAATAGTGGAAAGACTAAAGTGGACAGACTATAGTGGAAAGACTAAAGTGGACAGACTAAAGTGGACAGACTATAGTGGAAATACTGTAGTGGACAGAATAAAGTGGAGAGTATAGTGGAAAGAATAAAGTGGACAGACTATAGTGGAAAGAATAAAGTGGAAAGACTATAGTGGAAAGACTGTAGTGGACAGAATAAAGTGGAGACTATAGTGGAAAGACTAAAGTGGACAGAGAATAGTGGAAAGACTAAAGTGGACAGACTATAGTGGAAAGATTAAAGTGGACAGACTAAAGTGGACAGACTATAGTGGAAATACTGTAGTGGACAGAATAAAGTGGAGAGTATAGTGGAAAGAATAAAGTGGACAGACTATAGTGGAAAGACTATAGTGGAGAGACTGTAGTGGACAGAATAAAGTGGAGACTATAGTGGAAAGACTAAAGTGGACAGAGAATAGTGGAAAGAATAAAGTGGACAGACTATAGTTGAAAGACTAAAGTGGACATACTAAAATGGAAAGACTAAAGTGGAAAGACTAAAGTGGACAGACTATAGTGGAAACACTGTAGTGGACAGAATAAAGTGGAGAGTATAGTGGAAAGAATAATGTGGACAGAGAATAGTGGAAAGACGAAAGTGGACAGACCATAGTGGAAAGACTATAGTGGAGAGACTTTAGTGGACAGAATAAAGTGGAGACTATAGTGGAAAGACTAAAGTGGACAGCGAATAGTGGAAGGAATAAGTGGACAGACTATAGTGGAAAGACTAAAGTGGACAGACCAAAATGGAAAGACTAAAGTGGAAAAACTAAAGTGGACAGACTATAGTGGAAACACTGTAGTGGACAGAATAAAGTGGAGAGTATAGTGGAAAGAATAAAGTGGACAAAGAATAGTGGAAAGACTAAAGTGGACAGACTATAGTGGAAAGACTATAGTGGAAAGACTAAAGTGGACAGAGAAAAGTGGAAAGACTAAAGTGGAATGACTGTAGTGGACAGAAGAAAGTGGAGAGTATAGTGGATAGACTAAAGTGGAAAGACTAAAGTGGACAGACTATAGTGGAAAGACCGTAGTGGACAGAATAAAGTGGAGACTATAGTGGAAAGACTAAAGTGGTCAGACTATAGTGGAAAGACTATAGTGGAAAGACTGTCGTGGGCAGAATAAAGTGGAGACTATATTGGAAAGACTAAAGTGGACAGAGAATAGTGGAAAGACTAAAGTGGACAGACTATTGTGGAAAGACTAAAGTGGACAGACTAAAGTGGAAAGACTAAAGTGGACAGACTATAGTGGAAAGACTGTAGTGGACAGAATAAAGTGGAAAGACTATAGTGGAAAGACTGTAGTGGACAGAATAAAGTGGAGACTATAGTGGAAAGACTAAAGTGGACAGAGAATAGTGGAAAGACTAAAGTGGACAGACTATAGTGGAAAGACTAAAGTGGACAGACTATAGTGGAAAGACTGTAGTGGACAGAATAAAGTGGAAAGACTATAGTGGAAAGACTGTAGTGGACAGAATAAAGTGGAGACTATAGTGGAAAGACTAAAGTGGACAGACTATTGTGGAAAGACTAAAGTGGACAGACTAAAGTGGAAAGACTAAAGTGGACAGACTATAGTGGAAAGACTGTAGTGGACAGAAGAAAGTGGAAAGACTATAGTGGAAAGACTGTAGTGGACAGAATAAAGTGGAGACTATAGTGGAAAGACTAAAGTGGACAGAGAGTAGTGGAAAGACTAAAGTGGACAGACTATAGCGGAAAGACTATAGTGGAGAGACTGTAGTGGACAGAATAAAGTGGAGACTAAAGTGGAAAGACTAAAGTGGACAGAGAATAGTGGAAAGACTAAAGTGGAAAGACTGTAGTGGACAGAATAAAGTGGAGAGTATAGTGGATAGACTAAAGTGGAAAGACTAAAGTGGACAGACTATAGTGGAAAGACTATAGTGGAAAGACTGTAGTGGACAGAATAAAATGGAGACTATAGTGGAAAGCCTAAAGTGGACAGAGAATAGTGGAAAGACTAAAGTTGACAGACTATAGTGGAAAGACTATAGTGGAAAGAGTGTAGTGGACAGAATAAAGTGGAGACTATAGTGGAAAGACTAAAGTGGACAGAGAACAGTGGAAAGACTAAAGTGGACAGACTATAGTGGAAAGACTATAGTGGAAAAACTGTAGTGGACAGAATAAAGTGGAGACTATAGTGGAAAGACTAAAGCGGAAAGACTAAAGTGGACAGACTATAGTGGAAAGACTGAAGTTGAAAGACTCAGTGGACAGACTAAAGTGTACACACTGAAGTGGAAAGAATAAAGTGGAAAGACTAAAGTGGAAAGATTAAAGTGGACAGACTATAGTGGAAAGACTAAAGTGGACAGACTAAAGTGGAAAAACTAAAGTGGAAAGACTAAAGTGGACAGACTATAGTTGAAAGACTATAGTGGAAAGACTGTAGTGGACAGAATAAAGTGGAGACTATAGTGGAAAGACTAAAGTGGACAGACTATAGTGGAAAGACTATAGTGGAAAGACTGTAGTGGGCAGAATAAAGTGGAGACTATAGTGGAAAGACTAAAGTGGACAGAGAATAGTGGAAAGACTAAAGTGGACAGACTATTGTGGAAAGACTAAAGTGGACAGACTAAAGTGGAAAGACTAAAGTGGAAAGACTAAAGTGGACAGACTATAGTGGAAAGACTGTAGTGGACAGAATAAAGTGGAAAGACTGTAATGGAAAGACTGTAGTGGACAGAATAAAGTGGAGACTATAGTGGAAAGACTAAAGTGGACAGAGAATAGTGGAAAGACTAAAGTGGACAGACTATAGTGGAAAGACTAAAGTGGACAGACTAAAGTGGACAGACTATAGTGGAAATACTGTAGTGGACAGAATAAAGTGGAGAGTATAGTGGAAAGAATAAAGTGGACAGACTATAGTGGAAAGACTATAGTGGAGAGACTGTAGTGGACAGAATAAAGTGGAGACTATAGTGGAAAGACTAAAGTGGACAGAGAATAGTGGAAAGACTAAAGTGGACAGACTATAGTGGAAAGACTAAAGTGGACATACTAAAATGGAAAGACTAAAGTGGAAAGACTAAAGTGGACAGACTATAGTAGAAACACTTTAGTGGACAGAATAAAGTGGAGAGTATAGTGGAAAGAATAATGTGGACAGAGAATAGTGGAAAGACTAAAGTGGACAGACTATAGTGGAAAGACTATAGTGGAGAGACTTTAGTGGACAGAATAAAGTGGAGACTATAGTGGAAAGACTAAAGTGGACAGAGAATAGTGGAAAGAATAAGTGGACAGACTATAGTGGAAAGACTAAAGTGGACAGACCAAAATGGAAAGACTAAAGTGGAAAGACTAAAGTGGACAGACTATAGTGGAAACACTGTAGTGGACAGAATAAAGTGGAGAGTATAGTGGAAAGAATAAAGTGGACAAAGAATAGTGGAAAGACTAACGTGGACAGACTATAGTGGAAAGACTATAGTGGAAAGACTAAAGTGGACAGAGAATAGTGGAAAGACTAAAGTGGAAAGACTGTAGTGGACAGAATAAAGTGGAAAGACCGTAGTGGACAGAATAAAGTGGAGACTATAGTGGAAAGACTAAAGTGGACAGACTATAGTGGAAAGACTATAGTGGAAAGACTGTAGTGGGCAGAATAAAGTGGAGACTATAGTGGAAAGACTAAAGTGGACAGAGAATAGTGGAAAGACTAAAGTGGACAGACTATTGTGGAAAGACTAAAGTGGACAGACTAAAGTGGAAAGACTAAAGTGGACAGACTATAGTGGAAAGACTGTAGTGGACAGAATAAAGTGGAAAGACTATAGTGGAAAGACTGTAGTGGACAGAATAAAGTGGAGACTATAGTGGAAAGACTAAAGTGGACAGAGAATAGTGGAAAGACTAAAGTGGACAGACTATAGTGGAAAGACTATAGTGGAGAGACTGCAGTGGACAGAAATAAAGTGGAGACTATAGTGGAAAAACTAAAGTGGACAGAGAATAGTGGAAAGAATAAGTGGACAGACTATAGTGGAAAGACTAAAGTGGACAGACTAAAATGGAAAGACTAAAGTGGAAAGACTAAAGTGGACAGACTATAGTGGAAACACTGTAGTGGACAGAATAAAGTGGAGAGTATAGTGGAAAGAATAAAGTGGACAGAGAATAGTGGAAAGACTAAAGTGGACAGACTATAGTGGAAAGACTAAAGTGGAGAGACTGTAGTGGACAGAATAAAGTGGAGACTATAGTGGAAAGACTAAAGTGGAAATACTAAAGTGGACAGAGAATAGTGGAAAGACTAAAGTGGAAAGACTAAAGTGGACAGACTATAGTGGAAAGACTATAGTGGAAAGACTGTAGTGGACAGAATAAAGTGGAGACTATAGTGGAAAGACTAAAGTGGACAGAGAATAGTGGAAAGACTAAAGTGGACAGACTATAGTGGAAAGACTATAGTGGAAAGACTAAAGTGGACAGACTAAAGTGGAAAAACTAAATTGGAAAGACTAAAGTGGACAGACTATAGTGGAAAGACTATAGTGGAAAGACTTTAGTGGACAGAATAAAGTGGAGACTATAGTGGAAAGACTAAAGTGGACAGACTACAGTGGAAAGACTATAGTGGAAAGACAGTAGTGGGCAGAATAAAGTTGAGGCTATAGTGGAAAGACTAAAATGGACAGAGAATAGTGGAAAGACTAAAGTGGACAGACTATAGTGGAAAGACTAAAGTGGACAGAGTAAAGTGGAAAGACTAAAGTGGAAAGTTTAAAGTGGACTGACTATAGTGGAAAGACTGTAGTGGACAGAATAAAGTGGAAAGACTATAGTGGAAAGACTGTAGTGGACAGAATAAAGTGGAGACTATAGTGGAAAGACTAAAGTGGACAGAGAATAGTGGAAAGACTAAAGTGGACAGACTGTAGTGGAAAGACTAAAGTGGACAGACTAAAGTGGACAGACTATAGTGGAAATACTGTAGTGGACAGAATAAAGTGGAGAGTATAGTGATAAGAATAAAGTGGACAGACTATAGTGGAAAGACTGTAGTGGACAGACTAAAGTGGAGACTATAGTGGAAAGACTAAAGTGGAGAGACTAAAGTGGACAGACTATAGTGGAAAGACTGAAGAGGACAGACTATAGTGGAAAGACTATAGTGGAGAGACTGTAGTGGAAAGAATAAAGTGGAGACTATAGTGGAAAGACTAAAGTGGAAAGACTAAAATGGACAAATTAAAGTGGAAAGACTAAAGTGGAAAGACTAAAGTGGACAGACAATAGTGGAAAGACTATAGTGGAAAGACTGTAGTGGACAGAATAAAGTGGAGACTATAGTGGAAAGACTAAAGTGGACAGAGAATAGTGGAAAGACTAAAGTGGACAGACTATAGTGGAAAGACTATAGTGGAAAAACTGTAGTGGACAGAATAAAGTGGAGACTATAGTGGAAAGACTAAAGTGGAAAGACTAAAGTGGACACACTATAGTGGAAAGACTGAAGTTGAAAGACTCAGTGGACAGACTAAAGTGTACACACTGAAGTGGAAAGAATAAAGTGGAAAGACTAAAGTGGAAAGACTAAAGTGGACAGACTATAGTGGAAAGACTAAAGTGGACAGACTAAAGTGGAAAAACTAAAGTGGAAAGACTAAAGTGGAAAGACTATGGTGGAAAGACTGTAGTGGACAGAATAAAGTGGAGACTATAGTGGAAAGACTAAAGTGGACAGACTACAGTGGAAAGACTATAGTGGAAAGACTGTAGTGGGCAGAATAAAGTGGAGACTATAGAGGAAAGACTAAAGTGGACAGAGAATAGTGGAAAGACTAAAGTGGACAGACTATAGTGGAAAGACTAAAGTGGACAGACTAAAGTGGAACGACTAAAGTGGAAAGACTAAAGTGGACAGACTATAGTGGAAAGACTGTAGTGGACAGAATAAAGTGGAAAGACTATAGTGGAAAGACTGTATTCGACAGAATAAAGTGGAGACTATAGTGGAAAGACTGTAGTGGACAGAATAAAGTGGAGACTATAGTGGAAAGACTAAAGTGGAAAGACTAAAGTGGACAGACTATAGTGGAAAGACTGAAGTTGAAAGACTCAGTGGACAGACTAAAGTGTACACACTGAAGTGGAAAGAATAAAGTGGAAAGACTAAAGTGGAAAGACTAAAGTGGACAGACTATAGTGGAAAGACTAAAGTGGACAGACTAAAGTGGAAAAACTAAAGTGGAAAGACTAAAGTGGACAGACTATATTGGAAAGACTATAGTGGAAAGACTGTAGTGGACAGAATAAAGTGGAGACTATAGAGGAAAGACTAAAGTGGACAGACTATAGTGGAAAGACTATAGTGGAAAGACTGTAGTGGGCAGAATAAAGTGGAGACTATAGTGGAAAGACTAAAGTGGACAGAGAATAGTGGAAAGACTAAAGTGGACAGACTATTGTGGAAAGACTAAAGTGGACAGACTAAAGTGGAAAGACTAAAGTGGAAAGACTAAAGTGGAAAGACTATAGTGGAAAGACTGAAGTTGAAAGACTCAGTGGACAGACTAAAGTGTACACACTGAAGTGGAAAGAATAAAGTGGAAAGACTAAAGTGGAAAGACTAAAGTGGACAGACTATAGTGGAAAGACTAAAGTGGACAGACTAAAGTGGAAAAACTAAAGTGGAAAGACTAAAGTGGACAGACTATGGTGGAAAGACTATAGTGGAAAGACTGTAGTGGACAGAATAAAGTGGAGACTATAGTGGAAAGACTAAAGTGGACAGACTACAGTGGAAAGACTATAGTGGAAAGACTGTAGTGGGCAGAATAAAGTGGAGACTATAGAGGAAAGACTAAAGTGGACAGAGAATAGTGGAAAGACTAAAGTGGACAGACTATAGTGGAAAGACTAAAGTGGACAGACTAAAGTGGAAAGACTAAAGTGAAAAGACTAAAGTGGACAGACTATAGTGGAAAGACTGTAGTGGACAGAATAATGTGGAAAGACTATAGTGGAAAGACTGTAGTGGACAGAATAAAGTGGAGACTATAGTGGAAAGACTGTAGTGGACAGAATAAAGTGGAGACTATAGTTGAAAGACTAAAGTGGAAAGACTAAAGTGGACAGACTATAGTGGAAAGACTGAAGTTGAAAGACTCAGTGGACAGACTAAAGTGTACACACTGAAGTGGAAAGAATAAAGTGGAAAGACTAAAGTGGAAAGACTAAAGTGGACAGACTATAGTGGAAAGACTAAAGTGGACAGGCTAAAGTGGAAAAACTAAAGTGGAAAGACTAAAGTGGACAGACTATATTGGAAAGACTATAGTGGAAAGACTGTAGTGGACAGAATAAAGTGGAGACTATAGTGGAAAGACTAAAGTGGACAGACTATAGTGGAAAGACTATAGTGGAAAGACTGTAGTGGGCAGAATAAAGTGGAGACTATAGTGGAAAGACTAAAGTGGACAGAGAATAGTGGAAAGACTAAAGTGGACAGACTATTGTGGAAAGACTAAAGTGGACAGACTAAAGTGGAAAGACTAAAGTGGAAAGACTAAAGTGGACAGACTATAGTGGAAAGACTGTAGTGGACAGAATAAAGTGGAAAGACTATAGTGGAAAGACTGTAGTGGACAGAATAAAGTGGAGACTATAGTGGAAAGACTAAAGTGGACAGAGAATAGTGGAAAGACTAAAGTGGACAGTCTATAGTGGAAAGACTAAAGTTGACAGACTAAAGTGGACAGACTATAGTGGAAATACTGTAGTGGACAGAACAAAGTTGAGAGTATAGTGGAAAGAATAAAGTGGACAGAGAATAGTGGAAAGACTAAAGTGGACAGACTATAGTGGAAAGACTATAGTGGAGAGACTGTAGTGGACAGAATAAAGTGGAGACTATAGTGGAAAGACTAAAGTGGACAGAGAATAGTGGAAAGACTAAAGTGGACAGACTATAGTGGAAAGACTATAGTGGACAGACTAAAATGGAAAGACTAAAGTGGAAAGACTAAAGTGGACAGACTATAGTGGAAACACTGTAGTGGACAGAATAAAGTGGAGAGTATAGTGGAAAGAATAATGTGGACAGAGAATAGTGGAAAGACTAAAGTGGACAGACTATAGTGGAAAGACTATAGTGGAGAGACTTTAGTGGACAGAATAAAGTGGAGACTATAGTGGAAAGACTAAAGTGGACAGAGAATAGTGGAAAGAATAAGTGGACAGACTATAGTGGAAAGACTAAAGTGGACAGACTAAAATGGAAAGACTAAAGTGGAAAGATTAAAGTGGACAGACTATAGTGGAAACACTGTAGTGGACAGAATAAAGTGGAGAGTATAGTGGAAAGAATAAACTGGACAAAGAATAGTGGAAAGACTAAAGTGGACAGACTATAGTGGAAAGACTATAGTGGAAAGACTAAAGTGGACAGAGAATAGTGGAAAGACTAAAGTGGAAAGACTGTAGTGGACAGAATAAAGTGGAGAGTATAGTGGATAGACTAAAGTGGAAAGACTAAAGTGGACAGACATTAGTGGAAAGACTGTAGTGGACAGAATAAAGTGGAGACTATAGTGGAAACACTAAAGTGGACAGACTATAGTGGAAAGACTATAGTGGAAAGACTGTAGTGGGCAGAATAAAGTGGAGACTATAGTGGAAAGACGAAAGTGGACAGAGAATAGTGGAAAGACTAAAGTGGAGAGACTATTGTGGAAAGACTAAAGTGGACAGGCTAAAGTGGAAAGACTAAAGTGGACAGACTATAGTGGAAAGACTGTAGTGGACAGAATAAAGTGGAAAGACTATAGTGGAAAGACTTTAGTGGACAGAATAAAGTGGAGACTATAGTGGAAAGACTATAGTGGAAAGACTGTAGTGGGCAGAATAAAGTTGAGGCTATGGTGGAAAGACTAAAATGGACAGAGAATAGTGGAAAGACTAAAGTGGACAGACTATAGTGGAAAGACTAAAGTGGACAGAGTAAAGTGGAAAGACTAAAGTGGAAAGTTTAAAGTGGACTGACTATAGTGGAAAGACTGTAGTGGACAGAATAAAGTGGAAAGACTATAGTGGAAAGACTGTAGTGGACAGAATAAAGTGGAGACTATAGTGGAAAGACTAAAGTGGACAGAGAATAGTGGAAAGACTAAAGTGGACAGACTGTAGTGGAAAGACTAAAGGGGACAGACTAAAGTGGACAGACTATAGTGGAAATACTGTAGTGGACAGAATAAAGTGGAGAGTATAGTGATAAGAATAAAGTGGACAGACTATAGTGGAAAGACTGTAGTGGACAGACTAAAGTTGAGACTATAGTGGAAAGACTAAAGTGGAGAGACTAAAGTGGACAGACTATAGTGGAAAGACTGAAGTGGACAGACTATAGTGGAAAGACTATAGTGGAGAGACTGTAGTGGAAAGAATAAAGTGGAGACTATAGTGGAAAGACTAAAGTGGAAAGACTAAAATGGACAAATTAAAGTGGAAAGACTAAAGTGGAAAGACTAAAGTGGACAGACAATAGTGGAAAGACTATAGTGGAAAGACTGTAGTGGACAGAATAAAGTGGAGACTGTAGTGGAAAGACTAAAGTGGACAGAGAATAGTGGAAAGACTAAAGTGGACAGACTATAGTGGAAAGACTATAGTGGAAAAACTGTAGTGGACAGAATAAAGTGGAGACTATAGTGGAAAGACTAAAGTGGAAAGACTAAAGTGGACACACTATAGTGGAAAGACTGAAGTTGAAAGACTCAGTGGACAGACTAAAGTGTACACACTGAAGTGGAAAGAATAAAGTGGAAAGACTAAAGTGGAAAGACTAAAGTGGACAGACTACAGTGGAAAGACTATAGTGGAAAGACTGTAGTGGGCAGAATAAAGTTGAGGCTATAGTGGAAAGACTAAAATGGACAGAGAATAGTGGAAAGACTAAAGTGGACAGACTATAGTGGAAAGACTAAAGTGGACAGAGTAAAGTGGAAAGACTAAAGTGGAAAGCTTAAAGTGGACTGACTATAGTGGAAAGACTGTAGTGGACAGAATAAAGTGGAAAGACTATAGTGGAAAGACTGTAGTGGACAGAATAAAGTGGAGACTATAGTGGAAAGACTAAAGTGGACAGAGAAGAGTGGAAAGACTAAAGTGGACAGACTGTAGTGGAAAGACTAAAGGGGACAGACTAAAGTGGACAGACTATAGTGGAAATACTGTAGTGGACAGAATAAAGTGGAGAGTATAGTGATAAGAATAAAGTGGACAGACTATAGTGGAAAGACTGTAGTGGACAGACTAAAGTGGAGACTATAGTGGAAAGACTAAAGTGGAGAGACTAAAGTGGACAGACTATAGTGGAAAGACTGAAGTGGACAGACTATAGTGGAAAGACTATAGTGGAGAGACTGTAGTGGAAAGAATAAAGTGGAGACTATAGTGGAAAGACTAAAGTGGAAAGACTAAAATGGACAAATTAAAGTGGAAAGACTAAAGTGGAAAGACTAAAGTGGACAGACAATAGTGGAAAGACTATAGTGGAAAGACTGTAGTGGACAGAATAAAGTGGAGACTGTAGTGGAAAGACTAAAGTGGACAGAGAATAGTGGAAAGACTAAAGTGGACAGACTATAGTGGAAAGACTATAGTGGAAAAACTGTAGTGGACAGAATAAAGTGGAGACTATAGTGGAAAGACTAAAGTGGAAAGACTAAAGTGGACACACTATAGTGGAAAGACTGAAGTTGAAAGACTCAGTGGACAGACTAAAGTGTACACACTGAAGTGGAAAGAATAAAGTGGAAAGACTAAAGTGGAAAGACTAAAGTGGACAGACTATAGTGGAAAGACTAAAGTGGACAGACTAAAGTGGAAAAACTAAAGTGGAAAGACTAAAGTGGACAGACTATGGTGGAAAGACTATAGTGGAAAGACTGTAGTGGACAGAATAAAGTGGAGACTATAGTGGAAAGACTAAAGTGGACAGACTACAGTGGAAAGACTATAGTGGAAAGACTGTAGTGGGCAGAATAAAGTGGAGACTATAGAGGAAAGACTAAAGTGGACAGAGAATAGTGGAAAGACTAAAGTGGACAGACTATAGTGGAAAGACTAAAGTGGACAGACTAAAGTGGAAAGACTAAAGTGGAAAGACTAAAGTGGACAGACTATAGTGGAAAGACTGTAGTGGACAGAATAAAGTGGAAAGACTATAGTGGAAAGACTGTAGTGGACAGAATAAAGTGGAGACTATAGTGGAAAGACTGTAGTGGACAGAATAAAGTGGAGACTATAGTGGAAAGACTAAAGTGGAAAGACTAAAGTGGACAGACTATAGTGGAAAGACTGAAGTTGAAAGACTCAGTGGACAGACTAAAGTGTACACACTGAAGTGGAAAGAATAAAGTGGAAAGACTAAAGTGGAAAGACTAAAGTGGACAGACTATAGTGGAAAGACTAAAGTGGACAGACTAAAGTGGAAAAACTAAAGTGGAAAGACTAAAGTGGACAGACTATATTGGAAAGACTATAGTGGAAAGACTGTAGTGGACAGAATAAAGTGGAGACTATAGTGGAAAGACTAAAGTGGACAGACTATAGTGGAAAGACTATAGTGGAAAAACTGAAGTCTTCCAGTGGACAGACTAAAGTGGAAAAACTAAAGTGGAAAGACTAAAGTGGACAGACTATATTGGAAAGACTATAGTGGAAAGACTGTAGTGGACAGAATAAAGTGGAGACTATAGTGGAAAGACTAAAGTGGACAGACTATAGTGGAAAGACTATAGTGGAAAGACTGAAGTTGAAAGACTCAGTGGACAGACTAAAGTGTACACACTGAAGTGGAAAGAATAAAGTGGAAAGACTAAAGTGGAAAGACTAAAGTGGACAGACTATAGTGGAAAGACTAAAGTTGACAGAATAAAGTGGACAGACTATAGTGGAAATACTGTAGTGGACAGAACAAAGTGGAGAGTATAGTGGAAAGAATAAAGTGGACAGAGAATAGTGGAAAGACTAAAGTGGACAGACTATAGTGGAAAGACTATAGTGGAGAGACTGTAGTGGACAGAATAAAGTGGAGACTATAGTGGAAAGACTAAAGTGGACAGAGAATAGTGGAAAGACTAAAGTGGACAGACTATAGTGGAAAGACTATAGTGGACAGACTAAAATGGAAAGACTAAAGTGGACAGACTATAGTGGAAACACTGTAGTGGACAGAATAAAGTGGAGAGTATAGTGGAAAGAATAATGTGGACAGAGAATAGTGGAAAGACTAAAGTGGACAGACTATAGTGGAAAGACTATAGTGGAGAGACTTTAGTGGACAGAATAAAGTGGAGACTATAGTGGAGAGACTAAAGTGGACAGAGAATAGTGGAAAGAATAAGTGGACAGACTATAGTGGAAAGACTAAAGTGGACAGACTAAAATGGAAAGACTAAAGTGGAAAGACTAAAGTGGACAGACTATAGTGGAAACACTGTAGTGGACAGAATAAAGTGGAGAGTATAGTGGAAATAATAAACTGGACAAAGAATAGTGGAAAGACTAAAGTGGACAGACTATAGTGGAAAGACTATAGTGGAAAGACTAAAGTGGACAGAGAATAGTGGAAAGACTAAAGTGGAAAGACTGTAGTGGACAGAATAAAGTGGAGAGTATAGTGGATAGACTAAAGTGGAAAGACTAAATTGGACAGACATTAGTGGAAAGACTGTAGTGGACAGAATAAAGTGGAGACTATAGTGGAAAGACTAAAGTGGACAGACTATAGTGGAAAGACTATAGTGGAAAGACTGTAGTGGGCAGAATAAAGTGGAGACTATAGTGGAAAGACGAAAGTGGACAGAGAATAGTGGAAAGACTAAAGTGGACAGACTATTGTGGAAAGACTAAAGTGGACAGACTAAAGTGGAAAGACTAAAGTGGACAGACTATAGTGGAAAGACTGTAGTGGACAGAATAAAGTGGAAAGACTATAGTGGAAAAACTGTAGTGGACAGAATAAAGTGGAGACTATAGTGGAAAGACTAAAGTGGACAGAGAATAATGGAAAGACTAAAGTGGACAGACTATTGTGGAAAGACTATAGTGGAGAGACTGTAGTGGACAGAATAAAGTGGAGACTGTAGTGGAAAAACTAAAGTGGACAGAGAATAGTGGAAAGAATAAGTGGACAGACTATAGTGGAAAGACTAAAGTGGACAGACTAAAATGGAAAGACTAAAGTGGAAAGACTAAAGTGGACAGACTATAGTAGAAACACTGTAGTGGACAGAATAAAGTGGAGAGTATAGAGGAAAGAATAAAGTGGACAGAGAATAGTGGAAAGACTAAAGTGGACAGACTATAGTGGAAAGACTATAGTGGAGAGACTGTAGTGGACAGAATAAAGTGGAGACTATAGTGGAAAGACTAAAGTGGAAATACTAAAGTGGACAGAGAAAGTGGAAAGACTAAAGTGGAAAGACTAAAGTGGACAGACTATAGTGGAAAGACTATAGTGGAAAGACTGTAGTGGACAGAATAAAGTGGAGACTATAGTGGAAAGACTAAAGTGGACAGAGAATAGTGGAAAGACTAAAGTGGACAGACTATAGTGGAAAGACTAAAGTGGAAAGACTAAAGTGGACAGACTAAAGTGGAAAAACTAAAGAGGAAAGACTAAAGTGGACAGACTATAGTGGAAAGACTATAGTGGAAAGACTTTAGTGGACAGAATAAAGTGGAGACTATAGTGGAAAGACTAAAGTGGACAGACTACAGTGGAAAGACTATAGTGGAAAGACTGTAGTGGGCAGAATAAAGTGGAGACTATAGTGGAAAGACTTGGACAGAGAATAGTGGAAAGACTAAAGTGGACAGACTATAGTGGAAAGACTAAAGTGGACAGAGTAAAGTGGAAAGACTAAAGTGGAAAGTTTAAAGTGGACTGACTATAGTGGAAAGACTGTAGTGGACAGAATAAAGTGGAAAGACTATAGTGGAAAGACTGTGGTGGACAGAATAAAGTGGAGACTATAGTGGAAAGACTAAAGTGGACATAGTGGACAGACTATAGTGGAAAGACTAAAGTGGACAGACTAAAGTGGACAGACTATAGTGGAAATACTGTAGTGGACAGAATAAAGTGGAGAGCATAGTGGAAAGAATAAAGTGGACAGACTATAGTGGAAAGACTGTAGTGGACAGACTAAAGTGGAGACTATAGTGGAAAGACTAAAGTGGAGAGACTAAAGTGGACAGACTATAGTGGAAAGACTGAAGTGGACAGACTATAGTGGAAAGACTATAGTGGAGAGACTGTAGTGGAAAGAATAAAGTGGAGACTATAGTGGAAAGATTAAAGTGGAAAGACTAAAGTGGACAGACTATAGTGGAAAGACTGTAGTGGAAAGACTAAAGTGGACAGACTAAAGTGGAAAGACTAAAGTGGAAAGACTATAGTGGAAAGACTAAAGTGGACAAACTAAAGTGGAAAGACTAAAGTGGAAAGACTAAAGTGGACAGACTATAGTGGAAAGACTATAGTGGAAAGACTGTAGTGGACAGAATAAAGTGGAGACTATAGTGGAAAGACTAAAGTGGACAGAGAATAGTGGAAAGACTAAAGTGGACAGACTATAGTGGAAAGACTATAGTGGAAAAACTGTAGTGGACAGAATAAAGTGGAGACTATAGTGGAAAGACTAAAGTGGAAAGACTAAAGTGGACAGACTATAGTCGAAAGACTGAAGTTGAAAGACTCAGTGGACAGACTATAGTGGAAAGACTATAGTGGAGAGACTGTAGTGGAAAGAATAAAGTGGAGACTATAGTGGAAAGATTAAAGTGGAAAGACTAAAGTGGACAGACTATAGTGGAAAGACTGTAGTGGAAAGACTAAAGTGGACAGACTAAAGTGGAAAGACTAAAGTGGAAAGACTATAGTGGAAAGACTAAAGTGGACAAACTAAAGTGGAAAGACTAAAGTGGAAAGACTAAAGTGGACAGACTATAGTGGAAAGACTATAGTGGAAAGACTGTAGTGGACAGAATAAAGTGGAGACTATAGTGGAAAGACTAAAGTGGACAGAGAATAGTGGAAAGACTAAAGTGGACAGACTATAGTGGAAAGACTATAGTGGAAAAACTGTAGTGGACAGAATAAAGTGGAGACTATAGTGGAAAGACTAAAGTGGAAAGACTAAAGTGGACAGACTATAGTCGAAAGACTGAAGTTGAAAGACTCAGTGGACAGACTAAAGTGTACACACTGAAGTGGAAAGAATAAAGTGGAAAGACTAAATTGGAAAGACTAAAGTGGACAGACTATAGTGGAAAGACTAAAGTGGACAGACTAAAGTGGAAAAACTAAAGTGGAAAGACTAAAGTGGACAGACTATAGTGGAAAGACTATAGTGGAAAGGCTGTAGTGGACAGAATAAAGTGGAGGCTATAGTGGAAAGACTAAAGTGGACAGACTACAGTGGAAAGACTATAGTGGAAAGACTGTAGTGGGCAGAATAAAGTGGAGACTATAGTGGAATGACTAAAGTGGACAGAGAATAGTGGAAAGACTAAAGTGGACAGACTATAGTGGAAAGACTAAAGTGGACAGACTAAAGTGGAAAGACTAAAGTGGAAAGACTAAAGTGGACAGACTATAGTGGAAAGACTGTAGTGGACAGAATAAAGTGGAAAGACTATAGTGGAAAGACTGTAGTGGACAGAATAAAGTGGAGACTATAGTGGAAAGTCTAAAGTGGAGAGAGAATAGTGGAAAGACTAAAGTGGACAGACTATAGTGGAAAGACTAAAGTGGACAGACTAAAGTGGACAGACTATAGTGGAATTACTGTAGTGGACAGAATAAAGTGGAGAGTATAGTGGAAAGAATAAAGTGGACAGAGAATAGTGGAAAGACTAAAGTGGACAGACTATAGTGGAAAGACTATAGTGGAGAGACTGTAGTGGACAGAATAAAGTGGAGACTATAGTGGAAAGACTAAAGTGGACAGAGAATAGTGGAAAGACTAAAGTGGACAGACTATAGTGGAAAGACTAAAGTGGACAGACTAAAATGGAAAGACTAAAGTGGAAAGACTAAAGTGGACAGACTATAGTGGAAACACTGTAGTGGACAGAATAAAGTGGAAAGTATAGTGGAAAGAATAAAGTGGACAGAGAATAGTGGAAAGACTAAAGTGGACAGACTATAGTGGAAAGACTATAGTGGAGAGACCGTAGTGGACAGAATAAAGTGGAGACTATAGTGGAAAGACTAAAGTGGAAATACTAAAGTGGACAGAGAATAGTGGAAAGACTAAAGTGGAAAGACTAAAGTGGACAGACTATAGTGGAAAGACTATAGTGGAAAGACTGTAGTGGACAGAATAAAGTGGAGACTATAGTGGAAAGACTAAAGTGGACAGAGAATAGTGGAAAGACTAAAGTGGACAGACTATAGTGGAAAGACTGTAGTGGACAGAATAAAGTGGAGACTATAGTGGAAAGACTAAAGTGGAAAGACTAAAGTGGACAGACTATAGTGGAAAGACTGTAGTGGACAGACTAAAGTGGAGACTATAGTGGAAAGACTAAAGTGGAGAGACTAAAGTGGACAGACTATAGTGGAAAGACTGAAGTGGACAGACTATAGTGGAAAGACTATAGTGGAGAGACTGTAGTGGACAGAATAAAGTGGAGACTATAGTGGAAAGACTAAACTGGAAAGACTAAAGTGGACAGACTATAGTGGAAAGACTGTAGTGGAAAGACAAAAGTGGACAGACTAAAGTGGAAAGACTAAAGTGGAAAGACTATAGTGGAAAGACTAAAGTGGACAAACTAAAGTGGAAAGACTAAAGTGGAAAGACTAAAGTGGACAGAGAATAGTGGAAAGACTAAAGTGGACAGACTATAGTGGAAAGACTATAGTGGAGAGACTATAGTGGACAGAATAAAGTGGAGGCTATAGTGGAAAGACAAAAGTGGAAAGACTAAAGTGGACAGAGAATAGTGGAAAGACTAAAGTGGAAAGACTGTAGTGGACAAAATAAAGAGGAAAGACTATAGTGGAAAGACTGTAGTGGACAGAATAAAGTGGAGACTATAGTGGAAAGACTAAAGTGGACAGAGAATAGTGGAAAGACTAAAGTGGACAGACTATAGTGGAAAGACTAAAGTGGACAGACTAAAGTGGACAGACTATAGTGGAAATACTGTAGTGGACAGAATAAAGTGGAGAGTATAGTGGAAAGAATAAAGTGGACAGAGAATAGTGGAAAGACTAAAGTGGACAGACTATAGTGGAAAGATAATAGTGGAGAGACTGTAGTGGACAGAATAAAGTGGAGACTATAGTGGAAAGACTAAAGTGGAAAGACTAAAGTGGACAGAGAATAGTGGAAAGACTAACGTGGACAGACTATGGTGGAAAGACTATAGTGGAGAGACTGTGTGGAAAGAATAAAGTGGACAGAGAATAGTGGAAAGACTAACGTGGACAGACTATGGTGGAAAGACTATAGTGGAGAGACTGTGTGGAAAGAATAAAGTGGAGACTATAATGGAAAGACAAAAGTGGAAAGACTAAAGTGGACAGAGAATAGTGGAAAGACTAAAGTGGAAAGACTGTAGTGGACAAAATAAAGAGGAAAGACTATAGTGGAAAGACTGTAGTGGACAGAATAAAGTGGAAAGACTAAAGTGGACAGACTATAGTGGAAAAACTATAGTGGAAAGACTGTAGTGGACAGAATAAAGTGGAGAGTATAGTGGAAAGAATAAAGTGGACAGAGAATAGTGGAAAGACTAAAGTGGACAGACTATAGTGGAAAGACTATAGTGGAGAGACTATAGTAGACAGAATAAAGTGGAGGCTATAGTGGAAAGACAAAAGTGGAAAGACTAAAGTGGACAGAGAATAGTGGAAAGACTAAAGTGGAAAGACTGTAGTGGACAAAATAAAGAGGAAAGACTATAGTGGAAAGACTGTAGTGGACAGAATAAAGTGGAGACTATAGTGGAAAGACTAAAGTGGACAGAGAATAGTGGAAAGACTAAAGTGGACAGACTATAGTGGAAAGACTAAAGTGGACAGACTAAAGTGGACAGACTATAGTGGAAATACTGTAGTGGACAGAATAAAGTGGAGAGTATAGTGAAAAGAATAAAGTGGACAGAGAATAGTGGAAAGACTAAAGTGGACAGACTATAGTGGAAAGATAATAGTGGAGAGACTGTAGTGGACAGAATAAAGTGGAGACTATAGTGGAAAGACTAAAGTGGAAAGACTAAAGTGGACAGAGAATAGTGGAAAGACTAAAGTGGAAAGACTGTAGTGGACAGAATAAAGTGGAAAGACTAAAGTGGACAGACTATAGTGGAAAAACTATAGTGGAAAGACTGTAGTGGACAGAATAAAGTGGAGAGTATAGTGGAAAGAATAAAGTGGATAGAGAATAGTGGAAAGACTAACGTGGACAGACTATGGTGGAAAGACCATAGTGGAGAGACTGTGTGGAAAGAATAAAGTGGAGACTATAGTGGAAAGACTAAAGTGGAAATACTAAAGTGGACAGAGAATAGTGGAAAGACTAAAGTGGAAAGACTAAAGTGGACAGACTATAGTGGAAAGACTATAGTGGAAAGACTATAGTGGAAAGACTGTAGTGGACAGAATAAAGTGGAGACTATAGTGGAAAGACTAAAGTGGACAGAGAATAGTGGAAAGACTAAAGTGGACAGACTATAGTGGAAAGACTATAGTGGAAAGACTGTAGTGGACAGAATAAAGTGGAGACTATAGTGGAAAGACTAAAGTGGAAAGACTAAAGTGGATAGACTATAGTGGAAAGACTGAAGTGGACAGACTTAAGTGGAAAAACTAAAGTGGAAAGACTAAAGTGGACAGAGAATAGTGGAAAGAATAAAGTGGACAGACTATAGTGGAAAGACTACAGTGGAAAGACTGTAGTGGACAGAATAAAGTGGAGACTATAGTGGAAAGACTAAAGTGGACAGAGAATAGTGGAAAAACTAAAGTGGAAAGACTGTAGTGGACAGAATAAAGTGGAGACTATAGTGTAAAGACTAAAGTGGAAAGACTAAAGTGGACAGACTATAGTTGAAAGACTGAAGTGGAAAGACTAAGTGGACAGACTAAAGTGGAAAGACTATAGTGGAAAAACTAAAGTGGACAGACTATAGTGGAAAGACTAAAGTGGACAGACTGAAGTGGAAAGACTATAGTGGAAAGACTAAAGTGGAAAGACTATAGTGGAAAGACTAAAGTGGACAAACTAAAGTGGAAAGACTAAAGTGGAAAGACTAAAGTGGACAGAGAATAGTGGAAAGACTAAAGTGGACAGACTATAGTGGAAAGACTATAGTGGAGAGACTATAGTGGACAGAATAAAGTGAGGCTATAGTGGAAAGACAAAAGTGGAAAGACTAAAGTGGACAGAGAATAGTGGAAAGACTAAAGTGGAAAGACTGTAGTGGACAAAATAAAGAGGAAAGACTATAGTGGAAAGACTGTAGTGGACAGAATAAAGTGGAGACTATATCGGAAAGACTAAAGTGGACAGAGAATAGTGGAAAGACTAAAGTGGACAGACTATAGTGGAAAGACTAAAGTGGACAGACTAAAGTGGACAGACTATAGTGGAAATACTGTAGTGGACAGGATAAAGTGGAGAGTATAGTGGAAAGAATAAAGTGGACAGAGAATAGTGGAAAGACTAAAGTGGACAGACTATAGTGGAAAGATAATAGTGGAGAGACTGTAGTGGACAGAATAAAGTGGAGACTATAGTGGAAAGACTAAAGTGGAAAGACTAAAGTGGACAGAGAATAGTGGAAAGACTAAAGTGGAAAGACTGTAGTGGACAGAATAAAGTGGAAAGACTAAAGTGGACAGACTATAGTGGAAAAACTATAGTGGAAAGACTGTAGTGGACAGAATAAAGTGGAGAGTATAGTGGAAAGAATAAAGTGGACAGAGAATAGTGGAAAGACTAAAGTGGACAGACTATACTGAAAGTGTTACGTTTTGCTTTTTTTTTTTTTTTTTTTTTTCGTTTTTGTACTCCGTCCATTTTCTGTTTGAAATGACGGGTGATAAATAAATAAATAAATAAAAAATAGTGGAAAGACTTTAGTGGAGAGGCTGTAGTGGACAGAATAAAGTGGAGACTATAGTGGAAAGACTAAAGTGGACAGAGAATAGTGAAAAGACTAAAGTGGACAGACTATAGTGGAAAGACTAAAGTGGACAGACTAAAATGGAAAGACTAAAGTGGAAAGACTAAAGTGGACAGACTATAGTGGAAACACTGTAGTGGACAGAATAAAGTGGAAAGTATAGTGGAAAGAATAAAGTGGACAGAGAATAGTGGAAAGACTAAAGTGGACAGACTATAGTGGAAAGACTATAGTGGACAGAGAATAGTGGAAAGACTAAAGTGGAAAGACTAAAGTGGACAGACTGTAGTGGAAAGACTATAGTGGAAAGACTGTAGTGGACAGAATAAAGTGGAGACTTTAGTGGAAAGACTAAAGTGGACAGAGAATAGTGGAAAGACTAAAGTGGACAGACTATAGTGGAAAGACTGTAGTGGACAGAATAAAGTGGAGACTATAGTGGAAAGACTAAAGTGGAAAGACTATAGTGGACAGACTATAGTGGAAAGACTGTAGTGGACAGACTAAAGTGGAGACTATAGTGGAAAGACTAAAGTGGAGAGACTAAAGTGGAAAGACTATAGTGGAAAGACTGAAGTGGACAGACTATAGTGGAAAGACTATAGTAGAGAGACTGTAGTGGACAGAATAAAGTGGAGACTATAGTGGAAAGACTAAACTGGAAAGACTAAAGTGGACAGACTATAGTGGAAAGACTGTAGTGGAAAGACAAAAGTGGACAGACTAAAGTGGAAAGACTAAAGTGGAAAGACTAAAGTGGACAGACTATAGTTGAAAGACTGAAGTGGAAAGACTAAGTGGACAGACTAAAGTGGAAAGACTATAGTGGAAAAACTAAAGTGGACAGACTATAGTGGAAAGACTAAAGTGGACAGACTGAAGTGGAAAGACTATAGTGGAAAGACTGTAGTGGACAGACTAAAGTGGAGACTATAGTGGAAAGACTAAAGTGGACATAGAATAGTGGAAAGACTAAAGTGGACAGACTATAGTGGAAAGACTATAGTGGAAAAACTAAAGTGGACAGACTATAGTGGAAAGACTAAAGTGGACAGAATAAAGTGGAAAGACTATAGTGGAAAGACTGTAGTGGACAGAATAAAGTGGAGACTATAGTGGAAAGACTAAAGTGGACATAGAATAGTGGAAAGACTAAAGTGGACAGACTATAGTGGAAAAACTAAAGTGGACAGACTAAAGTGGACAGACTATAGTGGAAATACTGTAGTGGACAGAATAAAGTGGAGAGTATAGTGGAAAGAATAAAGTGGACAGACTATAGTGGAAAGACTGTAGTGGACAGACTAAAGTGGACAGAGAATAGTGGAAAGACTAAAGTGGACAGACTATAGTGGAAAGACTAAAGTGGACAGACTAAAGTGGACAGACTATAGTGGAAATACTGTAGTGGACAGAATAAAGTGGAGAGTATAGTGGAAAGAATAAAGTGGACAGAGAATAGTGGAAAGACTAAAGTGGACAGACTATAGTGGAAAGACTATAGTGGAGAGACTGTAGTGGACAGAATAAAGTGGAGACTATAGTGGAAAGACTAAAGTGGACAGAGAATAGTGGAAAGACTAAAGTGGAAAGACTGTAGTGGACAGAATAAAGTGGAAAGACTAAAGCGGACAGACTATAGTGGAAAAACTATAGTGGAAAGACTGTAGTGGACAGAATAAAGTGGAGAGTATAGTGGAAAGAATAAAGTGGACAGAGAATAGTGGAAAGACTAACGTGGACAGACTATGGTGGAAAGACTATAGTGGAGAGACTGTGTGGAAAGAATAAAGTGGAGACTATAGTGGAAAGACTAAAGTGGAAATACTAAAGTGGACAGAGAATAGTGGAAAGACTAAAGTGGAAAGACTAAAGTGGACAGACTATAGTGGAAAGACTATAGTGGAAAGACTGTAGTGGACAGAATAAAGTGGAGACTATAGTGGAAAGACTAAAGTGGACAGAGAATAGTGGAAAGACTAAAGTGGACAGACTATAGTGGAAAGACTATAGTCGAAAGACTGTAGTGGACAGAATAAAGTGGAGACTATAGTGTAAAGACTAAAGTGGAAAGACTAAAGTGGATAGACTATAGTGGAAAGACTGAAGTGGACAGACTTAAGTGGAAAAACTAAAGTGGAAAGACTAAAGTGGACAGAGAATAGTGGAAAGAATAAAGTGGACAGACTATAGTGGAAAGACTACAGTGGAAAGACTGTAGTGGACAGAATAAAGTGGAGACTATAGTGGAAAGACTAAAGTGGACAGAGAATAGTGGAAAGACTAAAGTGGACAGACTATATTGGAAAGACTATAGTGGAAAGACTGTAGTGGACAGAATAAAGTGGAGACTATAGTGGAAAGACTAAAGTGGAAAGACTAAAGTGGATAGACTATAGTGGAAAGACTGAAGTGGACAGACTTAAGTGGAAAAACTAAAGTGGAAAGACTAAAGTGGACAGAGAATAGTGGAAAGAATAAAGTGGACAGACTATAGTGGAAAGACTACAGTGGAAAGACTGTAGTGGACAGAATAAAGTGGAGACTATATTGGAAAGACTAAAGTGGACAGAGAATAGTGGAAAGACTAAAGTGGAAAGACTGTAGTGGACAGAATAAAGTGGAGACTATAGTGTAAAGACTAAAGTGGAAAGACTAAAGTGGACAGACTATAGTTGAAAGACTGAAGTGGAAAGACTAAGTGGACAGACTAAAGTGGAAAGACTATAGTGGAAAAACTAAAGTGGACAGACTATAGTGGAAAGACTAAAGTGGACAGACTGAAGTGGAAAGACTATAGTGGAAAGACTAAAGTGGAAAGAATATAGTGGACAGAATAAAGTGGAGACTATAGGGGAAAGACTAAAGTGGACAGAGAATAGTGGAAAGACTAAAGTGGACAGACTATAGTGGAAAGACTATAGTGGAAATACTGTAGTGGACGGAATAAAGTGGAGACTATAGTGGAAAGACTAAAGTGGAAAGACTAAAGTGGACAGAGAATAGTGGAAAGACTAAAGTGGAAAGACTGTAGTGGACAGAATAAAGTGGAGAGTATAGTGGATAGACTAAAGTGGAAAGACTAAAGTGGAAAGACTATAGTGGAAAGACTATTGTGGAAAGACTGTAGTGGACACAATAAAATGGAGACTATAGTGGAAAGCCTAAAGTGGACAGAGAATAGTGGAAAGACTAAAGTTGACAGTTTATAGTGGAAAGACAATAGTGGAAAGACTGTAGTGGACAGAATAAAGTGGAGACTATAGTGGAAAGACTAAAGTGGACAGAGAATAGTGGAAAAACTATAGTGGACAGACTATAGTGGAAAGACTATAGTGGAAAAACTGTAGTGGACAGAATAAAGTGGAGACTATAGTGGAAAGACTAAAGTGGACAGAGAATAGTGAAAAGACTAAAGTGGAAAGAATGTAGTGGACAGAATAAAGTGGAGACTATAGTGGAAAGACTAAAGTGGAAAGACTAAAGTGGACAGACTATAGTGGAAAGGCTGAAGTTGAAAGACTCATTGGACAGAATAAAGTGTACACACTGAAGTGGAAAGAATAAAGTGGAAAGACTAAAGTGGAAAGACTAAAGTGGACAGACTATAGTGGAAAGACTAAAGTGGACAGACTAAAGTGGAAAAACTCAAGTGGAAAGTTTAAAGTGGACTGACTATAGTGGAAAGACTGTAGTGGACAGAATAAAGTGGAAAGACTATAGTGGAAATACTGTAGTGGACAGAATAAAGTGGAGACTATAGTGGAAAGACTAAAGTGGACATAGAATAGTGGAAAGACTAAAGTGGACAGACTATAGTGGAAAGACTAAAGTTGATAGACTAAAGTGGACAGACTATAGTGGAAATACTGTAGTGGACAGAATAAAGTGAGAGTATAGTGGAAAGAATAAAGTGGACAGACTATAGTGGAAAGACTGTAGTGGACAGACTAAAGTGGAGACTATAGTGGAAAGACTGTAGTGGATAGAATAAAGTGGAGACTATAGTGGAAAGACTAAAGTGGACAGAGAATAGTGGAAAGACTAAAGTGGACAGACTATAGTGGAAAGACTAAAGTGGACAGACTAAAGTGGACAGACTATAGTGGAAATACTGTAGTGGACAGAATAAAGTGGAGAGTATAGTGGAAAGAATAAAGTGGACAGAGAATAGTGGAAAGACTAAAGTGGACAGACTATAGTTGAAAGACTATAGTGGAGAGACTGTAGTGGACAGAATAAAGTGGAGACTATAGTGGAAAGACTAAAGTGGAAAGACTAAAGTGGACAGAGAATAGTGGAAAGACTAAAGTGGAAAGACTGTAGTGGACAGAATAAAGTGGAAAGACTAAAGTGGACAGACTATAGTGGAAAAACTATAGTGGAAAGACTGTAGTGGACAGAATAAAGTGGAGACTATAGTGTAAAGACTAAAGTGGAAAGACTAAAGTGGACAGACTATAGTTGAAAGACTGAAGTGGAAAGACTAAGTGGACAGACTAAAGTGGAAAGACTATAGTGGAAAAACTAAAGTGGACAGACTATACTGGAAAGACTAAAGTGGACAGACTGAAGTGGAAAGACTATAGTGGAAAGACTAAAGTGGAAAGAATATAGTGGACAGAATAAAGTGGAGACTATAGGGGAAAGACTAAAGTGGACAGAGAATAGTGGAAAGACTAAAGTGGACAGACTATAGTGGAAAGACTGTAGTGGAAATACTGTAGTGGACGGAATAAAGTGGAGACTATAGTGGAAAGACTATTGTGGAAAGACTGTAGTGGACACAATAAAATGGAGACTATAGTGGAAAGCCTAAAGTGGACAGAGAATAGTGGAAAGACTAAAGCTGACAGTTTATAGTGGAAAGACTATAGTGGAAAGACTGTAGTGGACAGAATAAAGTGGAGACTATAGTGGAAAGACTAAAGTGGACAGAGAATAGTGGAAAAACTATAGTGGACAGACTATAGTGGAAAGACTATAGTGGAAAAACTGTAGTGGACAGAATAAAGTGGAGACTATAGTGGAAAGACTAAAGTGGACAGAGAATAGTGAAAAGACTAAAGTGGAAAGAATGTAGTGGACAGAATAAAGTGGAGACTATAGTGGAAAGACTAAAGTGGAAAGACTAAAGTGGACAGACTATAGTGGAAAGACTGAAGTTGAAAGACTCAGTGGACAGAATAAAGTGTACACACTGAAGTGGAAAGAATAAAGTGGAAAGACTAAAGTGGAAAGACTAAAGTGGACAGACTATAGTGGAAAGACTAAAGTGGACAGACTAAAGTGGAAAAACTCAAGTGGAAAGTTTAAAGTGGACTGACTATAGTGGAAAGAATAAAGTGGACAGACTATAGTGGAAAGACTACAGTGGAAAGACTGTAGTGGACAGAATAAAGTGGAGACTATAGTGGAAAGACTAAAGTGGACAGAGAATAGTGGAAAAACTAAAGTGGAAAGACTGTAGTGGACAGAATAAAGTGGAGACTATAGTGTAAAGACTAAAGTGGAAAGACTAAAGTGGACAGACTATAGTTGAAAGACTGAAGTGGAAAGACTAAGTGGACAGACTAAAGTGGAAAGACTATAGTGGAAAAACTAAAGTGGACAGACTATAGTGGAAAGACTAAAGTGGACAGACTGAAGTGGAAAGACTATAGTGGAAAGACTAAAGTGGAAAGAATTTAGTGGACAGAATAAAGTGGAGACTATAGGGGAAAGACTAAAGTGGACAGAGAATAGTTGAAAGACTAAAGTGGACAGACTATAGTGGAAAGACTATAGTGGAAATACTGTATTGGACGGAATAAAGTGGAGACTATAGTGGAAAGACTAAAGTGGAAAGACTAAAGTGGACAGAGAATACTGGAAAGACTAAAGTGGAAAGACTGTAGTGGACAGAATAAAATGGAGAGTATAGTGGATAGACTAAAGTGGAAAGACTAAAGTGAAAAGACTATAGTGGAAAGACTATTGTGGAAAGACTGTAGTGGACACAATAAAATGGAGACTATAGTGGAAAGACTAAAGTGGACAGAGAATAGTGGAAAGACTAAAGTGGACAGACTATAGTGGAAAGACTAAAGTGGACAGACTAAAGTGGACAGACTATAGTGGAAATACTGTAGTGGACAGAATAAAGTGGAGAGTATAGTGGAAAGAATAAAGTGGACAGAGAATAGTGGAAAGACTAAAGTGGACAGACTATAGTGGAAAGACTATAGTGGAGAGACTAAAGTGGACAGAGAATAGTGGAAAGACTAAAGTGGAAAGACTGTAGTGGACAGAATAAAGTGGAAAGACTAAAGTGGACAGACTATAGTGGAAAAACTATAGTGGAAAGACTGTAGTGGACAGAATAAAGTGGAGAGTATAGTGGAAAGAATAAAGTGGACAGAGAATAGTGGAAAGACTAACGTGGACAGACTATGGTGGAAAGACTATAGTGGAGAGACTGTGTGGAAAGAATAAAGTGGAGACTATAGTGGAAAGACTAAAGTGGAAATACTAAAGTGGACAGAGAATAGTGGAAAGACTAAAGTGGAAAGCCTAAAGTGGACAGACTATAGTGGAAAGACTATAGTGGAAAGACTGTAGTGGACAATATAAAGTGGAGACTATAGTGGAAAGACTAAAGTGGACAGAGAATAGTGGAAAGACTAAAGTGGACAGACTATAGTGGAAAGACTATAGTCGAAAGACTGTAGTGGACAGAATAAAGTGGAGACTATAGTGTAAAGACTAAAGTGGAAAGACTAAAGTGGATAGACTATAGTGGAAAGACTGAAGTGGACAGACTTAAGTGGAAAAACTAAAGTGGAAAGACTAAAGTGGACAGAGAATAGTGGAAAGAATAAAGTGGACAGACTATAGTGGAAAGACTACAGTGGAAAGACTGTAGTGGACAGAATAAAGTGGAGACTATAGTGGAAAGACTAAAGTGGACAGAGAATAGTGGAAAGACTAAAGTGGAAAGACTGTAGTGGACAGAATAAAGTGGAGACTATAGTGTAAAGACTAAAGTGGAAAGACTAAAGTGGACAGACTATAGTTGAAAGACTAAAGTGGAAAGACTAAGTGGACAGACTAAAGTGGAAAGACTATAGTGGAAAAACTAAAGTGGACAGACTATACTGGAAAGACTAAAGTGGACAGACTGAAGTGGAAAGACTATAGTGGAAAGACTAAAGTGGAAAGAATATAGTGGACAGAATAAAGTGGAGACTATAGGGGAAAGACTAAAGTGGACAGAGAATAGTGGAAAGACTAAAGTGGACAGACTATAGTGGAAAGACTATAGTGGAAATACTGTAGTGGACGGAATAAAGTGGAGACTATAGTGGAAAGACTAAAGTGGAAAGACTAAAGTGGACAGAGAATAGTGGAAAGACTAAAGTGGAAAGACTGTAGTGGACAGAATAAAGTGGAGAGTATAGTGGATAGACTAAAGTGGAAAGACTAAAGTGGAAAGACTATAGTGGAAAGACTATTGTGGAAAGACTGTAGTGGACACAATAAAATGGAGACTATAGTGGAAAGCCTAAAGTGGACAGAGAATAGTGGAAAGACTAAAGCTGACAGTTTATAGTGGAAAGACTATAGTGGAAAGACTGTAGTGGACAGAATAAAGTGGAGACTATAGTGGAAAGACTAAAGTGGACAGAGAATAGTGGAAAAACTATAGTGGACAGACTATAGTGGAAAGACTATAGTGGAAAAACTGTAGTGGACAGAATAAAGTGGAGACTATAGTGGAAAGACTAAAGTGGAGAGAGAATAGTGAAAAGACTAAAGTGGAAAGAATGTAGTGGACAGAATAAAGTGGAGACTATAGTGGAAAGACTAAAGTGGAAAGACTAAAGTGGACAGACTATAGTGGAAAGACTGAAGTTGAAAGACTCAGTGGACAGAATAAAGTGTACACACTGAAGTGGAAAGAATAAAGTGGAAAGACTAAAGTGGAAAGACTAAAGTGGTTAGACTATAGTGGAAAGACTAAAGTGGACAGACTAAAGTGGAAAAACTCAAGTGGAAAGTTTAAAGTGGACTGACTATAGTGGAAAGACTGTAGTGGACAGAATAAAGTGGAAAGACTATAGTGGAAAGACTGTAGTGGACAGAATAAAGTGGAGACTATAGTGGAAAGACTAAAGTGGACATAGAATAGTGGAAAGACTAAAGTGGACAGACTATATTGGAAAGACTAAAGTGGACAGACTAAAGTGGACAGACTATAGTGGAAATACTGTAGTGGACAGAATAAAGTGGAGAGTATAGTGGAAAGTTTAAAGTGGACTGACTATAGTGGAAAGACTGTAGTGGACAGAATAAAGTGGAAAGACTATAGTGGAAAGACTGTAGTGGACAGAATAAAGTGGAGACTATAGTGGAAAGACTAAAGTGGACATAGAATAGTGGAAAGACTAAAGTGGACAGACTATAGTGGAAAGACTAAAGTGGACAGACTAAAGTGGACAGACTATAGTGGAAATACTGTAGTGGACAGAATAAAGTGGAGAGTATAGTGGAAAGAATAAAGTGGACATACTATAGTGGAAAGACTGTAGTGGACAGACTAAAGTGGAGACTATAGTGGAAAGACTAAAGTGGAGAGACTAAAGTGGACAGACTATAGTGGAAAGACTGAAGTGGACAGACTATAGTGGAAAGACTATAGTGGAGAGACTGTAGTGGAAAGAATAAAGTGGAGACTATAGTGGAAAGACTTAAGTGGAAAGACTAAAGTGGACAGACTATAGTGGAAAGACTGTAGTGGAAAGACTAAAGTGGACAGACTAAAGTGGAAAGACTAAAGTGGAAAGACTAAAGTGGAAAGACTAAAGTGGACAGACTATAGTGGAAAGACTATAGTGGAAAGACTGTAGTGGACAGAATAAAGTGGAGACTATAGTGGAAAGACTAAAGTGGACAGAGAATAGGGGAAAGACTAAAGTGGACAGACTATAGTGGAAAGACTATAGTGGAAAAACTTCAGTGGACAGAACAAAAGTGGAGACTATAGTGGAAAGACTAAAGTGGAAAGACTAAAGTGGACAGACTATAGTCGAAAGACTGAAGTTGAAAGACTCAGTGGACAGACTAAAGTGTACACAGTGAAGTGGAAAGAATAAAGTGGAAAGACTAAATTGGAAAGACTAAAGTGGACAGACTATAGTGGAAAGACTAAAGTGGACAGACTAAAGTGGAAAAACTAAAGTGGAAAGACTAAAGTGGACAGACTATAGTGGAAAGACTATAGTGGACAGGCTGTAGTGGACAGAATAAAGTGGAGACTATAGTGGAAAGACTAAAGTAGACAGACTACAGTGGAAAGACTATAGTGGAAAGACTGTAGTGGGCAGAATAAAGTGGAGACTATAGTGGAATGACTAAAGTGGACAGAGAATAGTGGAAAGACTAAAGTGGACAGACTATAGTGGAAAGACTAAAGTGGACAGACTAAAGTGGAAAGACTAAAGTGGAAAGACTAAAGTGGACAGACTATAGTGGAAAGACTGTAGTTGACAGAATAAAGTGGAAAGACTATAGTGGAAAGACTGTAGTGGACAGAATAAAGTGGAGACTCTAGTGGAAAGACTAAAGTGGACAGAGAATAGTGGAAAGACTAAAGTGGACAGACTATAGTGGAAAGACGAAAGTGGACAGACTAAAGTGGACAGACTATAGTGGAAATACTGTAGTGGACAGAATAAAGTGGAGAGTATAGTGGAAAGAATAAAGTGGACAGAGAATTGTGGAAAGACTAAAGTGGACAGACTATAGTGGAAAGACTATAGTGGACAGACTGTAGTGGACAGAATAAAGTGGAGACTATAGTGGAAAGACTAAAGTGGACAGAGAATAGTGGAAAGACTAAAGTGGACAGACTATAGTGGAAAGACTAAAGTGGACAGACTAAAATGGAAAGACTAAAGTGGAAAGACTAAAGTGGACAGACTATAGTGGAAACACTGTAGTGGACAGAATAAAGTGGAGAGTATAGTGGAAAGAATAATGTGGACAGAGAATAGTGGAAAGACTAAAGTGGACAGACTATACTGAAAGTGTTACGTTTTGCTTTTTTTTTTCTTTTATTTTTCGTTTTTGTACTCCGTCCATTTTCTGTTTGAAATGACGGGTGATAAATAAATAAATAAATAAAAAATAGTGGAAAGACTATAGTGGAGAGACTGTAGTGGACAGAATAAAGTGGAGACTATAGTGGAAAGACTAAAGTGGACAGAGAATAGTGGAAAGACTAAAGTGGACAGACTATAGTGGAAAGACTAAAGTGGACAGACTAAAATGGAAAGACTAAAGTGGAAAGACTAAAGTGGACAGACTATAGTGGAAACACTGTAGTGGACAGAATAAAGTGGAAAGTATAGTGGAAAGAATAAAGTGGACAGAGAATAGTGGAAAGACTAAAGTGGACAGACTATAGTGGAAAGACTATAGTGGAGAGACCGTAGTGGACAGAATAAAGTGGAGACTATAGTGGAAAGACTAAAGTGGAAATACTAAAGTGGACAGAGAATAGTGGAAAGACTAAAGTGGACAGACTATAGTGGAAAGACTATAGTGGAAAGACTGTAGTGGACAGAATAAAGTGGAGACTATAGTGGAAAGACTAAAGTGGACAGAGAATAGTGGAAAGACTAAAGTGGACAGACTATAGTGGAAAGACTGTAGTGGACAGAATAAAGTGGAGACTATAGTGGAAAGACTAAAGTGGAAAGACTAAAGTGGACAGACTATAGTGGAAAGACTGTAGTGGACAGACTAAAGTGGAGACTATAGTGGAAAGACTAAAGTGGAGAGACTAAAGTGGACAGACTATAGTGGAAAGACTGAAGTGGACAGACTATAGTGGAAAGACTATAGTGGAGAGACTGTAGTGGACAGAATAAAGTGGAGACTATAGTGGAAAGACTAAACTGGAAAGACTAAAGTGGACAGACTATAGTGGAAAGACTGTAGTGGAAAGACTAAAGTGGACAGACTAAAGTGGAAAGACTAAAGTGGAAAGACTAAAGTGGACAGAGAATAGTGGAAAGACTAAAGTGGACAGACTAAAGTGGACAGACTATAGTGGAAAGACTATAGTGGAGAGACTATAGTGGACAGAATAAAGTGGAGACTATAGTGGAAAGACAAAAGTGGAAAGACTAAAGTGGACAGAGAATAGTGGAAAGACTAAAGTGGAAAGACTGTAGTGGACAGAATAAAGTGGAAAGACTAAAGTGGACAGACTATAGTGGAAAAACTATAGTGGAAAGACTGTAGTGGACAGAATAAAGTGGAGAGTATAGTGGAAAGAATAAAGTGGACAGAGAATAGTGGAAAGACTAACGTGGACAGACTATGGTGGAAAGACTATAGTGGAGAGACTGTGTGGAAAGAATAAAGTGGAGACTATTGTGGAAAGACTAAAGTGGAAATACTAAAGTGGACAGAGAATAGTGGAAAGACTAAAGTGGAAAGCCTAAAGTGGACAGACTATAGTGGAAAGACTATAGTGGAAAGACTGTAGTGGACAATATAAAGTGGAGACTATAGTGGAAAGACTAAAGTGGACAGAGAATAGTGGAAAGACTAAAGTGGACAGACTATAGTGGAAAGACTATAGTCGAAAGACTGTAGTGGACAGAATAAAGTGGAGACTATAGTGTAAAGACTAAAGTGGAAAGACTAAAGTGGATAGACTATAGTGGAAAGACTGAAGTGGACAGAATTAAGTGGAAAAACTAAAGTGGAAAGACTAAAGTGGACAGAGAATAGTGGAAAGAATAAAGTGGACAGACTATAGTGGAAAGACTACAGTGGAAAGACTGTAGTGGACAGAATAAAGTGGAGACTATAGTGGAAAGACTAAAGTGGACAGAGAATAGTGGAAAGACTAAAGTGGAAAGACTGTAGTGGACAGAATAAAGTGGAGACTATAGTGTAAAAACTAAAGTGGAAAGACTAAAGTGGACAGACTATAGTTGAAAGACTAAAGTGGAAAGACTAAGTGGACAGACTAAAGTGGAAAGACTATAGTGGAAAAACTAAAGTGGACAGACTATACTGGAAAGACTAAAGTGGACAGACTGAAGTGGAAAGACTATAGTGGAAAGACTAAAGTGGAAAGAATATAGTGGACAGAATAAAGTGGAGACTATAGGGGAAAGACTAAAGTGGACAGAGAATAGTGGAAAGACTAAAGTGGACAGACTATAGTGGAAAGACTATAGTGGAAATACTGTAGTGGACGGAATAAAGTGGAGACTATAGTGGAAAGACTAAAGTGGAAAGACTAAAGTGGACAGAGAATAGTGGAAAGACTAAAGTGGAAAGACTGTAGTGGACAGAATAAAGTGGAGAGTATAGTGGATAGACTAAAGTGGAAAGACTAAAGTGGAAAGACTATAGTGGAAAGACTATTGTGGAAAGACTGTAGTGGACACAATAAAATGGAGACTATAGTGGAAAGCCTAAAGTGGACAGAGAATAGTGGAAAGACTAAAGCTGACAGTTTATAGTGGAAAGACTATAGTGGAAAGACTGTAGTGGACAGAATAAAGTGGAGACTATAGTGGAAAGACTAAAGTGGACAGAGAATAGTGGAAAAACTATAGTGGACAGACTATAGTGGAAAGACTATAGTGGAAAAACTGTAGTGGACAGAATAAAGTGGAGACTATAGTGGAAAGACTAAAGTGGACAGAGAATAGTGAAAAGACTAAAGTGGAAAGAATGTAGTGGACAGAATAAAGTGGAGACTATAGTGGAAAGACTAAAGTGGAAAGACTAAAGTGGACAGACTATAGTGGAAAGACTGAAGTTGAAAGACTCAGTGGACAGAATAAAGTGTACACACTGAAGTGGAAAGAATAAAGTGGAAAGACTAAAGTGGAAAGACTAAAGTGGTTAGACTATAGTGGAAAGACTAAAGTGGACAGACTAAAGTGGAAAAACTCAAGTGGAAAGTTTAAAGTGGACTGACTATAGTGGAAAGACTGTAGTGGACAGAATAAAGTGGAAAGACTATAGTGGAAAGACTGTAGTGGACAGAATAAAGTGGAGACTATAGTGGAAAGACTAAAGTGGACATAGAATAGTGGAAAGACTAAAGTGGACAGACTATATTGGAAAGACTAAAGTGGACAGACTAAAGTGGACAGACTATAGTGGAAATACTGTAGTGGACAGAATAAAGTGGAGAGTATAGTGGAAAGTTTAAAGTGGACTGACTATAGTGGAAAGACTGTAGTGGACAGAATAAAGTGGAAAGACTATAGTGGAAAGACTGTAGTGGACAGAATAAAGTGGAGACTATAGTGGAAAGACTAAAGTGGACATAGAATAGTGGAAAGACTAAAGTGGACAGACTATAGTGGAAATACTGTAGTGGACAGAATAAAGTGGAGAGTATAGTGGAAAGAATAAAGTGGACATACTATAGTGGAAAGACTGTAGAGGACAGACTAAAGTGGAGACTATAGTGGAAAGACTAAAGTGGAGAGACTAAAGTGGACAGACTATAGTGGAAAGACTGAAGTGGACAGACTATAGTGGAAAGACTATAGTGGAGAGACTGTAGTGGAAAGAATAAAGTGGAGACTATAGTGGAAAGACTTAAGTGGAAAGACTAAAGTGGACAGACTATAGTGGAAAGACTGTAGTGGAAAGACTAAAGTGGACAGACTAAAGTGGACAGACTATAGTGGAAAGACTATAGTGGAAAGACTGTAGTGGACAGAATAAAGTGGAGACTATAGTGGAAAGACTAAAGTGGACAGAGAATAGGGGAAAGACTAAAGTGGACAGACTATAGTGGAAAGACTATAGTGGAAAAACTTCAGTGGACAGAACAAAAGTGGAGACTATAGTGGAAAGACTAAAGTGGACAGACTATAGTCGAAAGACTGAAGTTGAAAGACTCAGTGGACAGACTAAAGTGTACACAGTGAAGTGGAAAGAATAAAGTGGAAAGACTAAATTGGAAAGACTAAAGTGGACAGACTATAGTGGAAAGACTAAAGTGGACAGACTAAAGTGGAAAAACTAAAGTGGAAAGACTAAAGTGGACGGACTATAGTGGAAAGACTATAGTGGACAGGCTGTAGTGGACAGAATAAAGTGGAGACTATAGTGGAAAGACTAAAGTAGACAGACTACAGTGGAAAGACTATAGTGGAAAGACTGTAGTGGGCAGAATAAAGTGGAGACTATAGTGGAATGACTAAAGTGGACAGAGAATAGTGGAAAGACTAAAGTGGACAGACTATAGTGGAAAGACTAAAGTGGACAGACTAAAGTGGAAAGACTAAAGTGGAAAGACTAAAGTGGACAGACTATAGTGGAAAGACTGTAGTTGACAGAATAAAGTGGAAAGACTATAGTGGAAAGACTGTAGTGGACAGAATAAAGTGGAGACTCTAGTGGAAAGACTAAAGTGGACAGAGAATAGTGGAAAGACTAAAGTGGACAGACTATAGTGGAAAGACTAAAGTGGACAGACTAAAGTGGACAGACTATAGTGGAAATACTGTAGTGGACAGAATAAAGTGGAGAGTATAGTGGAAAGAATAAAGTGGACAGAGAATTGTGGAAAGACTAAAGTGGACAGACTATAGTGGAAAGACTATAGTGGACAGACTGTAGTGGACAGAATAAAGTGGAGACTATAGTGGAAAGACTAAAGTGGACAGAGAATAGTGGAAAGACTAAAGTGGACAGACTATAGTGGAAAGACTAAAGTGGACAGACTAAAATGGAAAGACTAAAGTGGAAAGACTAAAGTGGACAGACTATAGTGGAAACACTGTAGTGGACAGAATAAAGTGGAGAGTATAGTGGAAAGAATAATGTGGACAGAGAATAGTGGAAAGACTAAAGTGGACAGACTATACTGAAAGTGTTACGTTTTGCTTTTTTTTTTCTTTTATTTTTCGTTTTTGTACTCCGTCCATTTTCTGTTTGAAATGACGGGTGATAAATAAATAAATAAATAAAAAATAGTGGAAAGACTATAGTGGAGAGACTGTAGTGGACAGAATAAAGTGGAGACTATAGTGGAAAGACTAAAGTGGACAGAGAATAGTGGAAAGACTAAAGTGGACAGACTATAGTGGAAAGACTAAAGTGGACAGACTAAAATGGAAAGACTAAAGTGGAAAGACTAAAGTGGACAGACTATAGTGGAAACACTGTAGTGGACAGAATAAAGTGGAAAGTATAGTGGAAAGAATAAAGTGGACAGAGAATAGTGGAAAGACTAAAGTGGACAGACTATAGTGGAAAGACTATAGTGGAGAGACCGTAGTGGACAGAATAAAGTGGAGACTATAGTGGAAAGACTAAAGTGGAAATACTAAAGTGGACAGAGAATAGTGGAAAGACTAAAGTGGACAGACTATAGTGGAAAGACTATAGTGGAAAGACTGTAGTGGACAGAATAAAGTGGAGACTATAGTGGAAAGACTAAAGTGGACAGAGAATAGTGGAAAGACTAAAGTGGACAGACTATAGTGGAAAGACTGTAGTGGACAGAATAAAGTGGAGACTATAGTGGAAAGACTAAAGTGGAAAGACTAAAGTGGACAGACTATAGTGGAAAGACTGTAGTGGACAGACTAAAGTGGAGACTATAGTGGAAAGACTAAAGTGGAGAGACTAAAGTGGACAGACTATAGTGGAAAGACTGAAGTGGACAGACTATAGTGGAAAGACTATAGTGGAGAGACTGTAGTGGACAGAATAAAGTGGAGACTATAGTGGAAAGACTAAACTGGAAAGACTAAAGTGGACAGACTATAGTGGAAAGACTGTAGTGGAAAGACTAAAGTGGACAGACTAAAGTGGAAAGACAAAAGTGGAAAGACTAAAGTGGACAGAGAATAGTGGAAAGACTAAAGTGGACAGACTAAAGTGGACAGACTATAGTGGAAAGACTATAGTGGAGAGACTATAGTGGACAGAATAAAGTGGAGACTATAGTGGAAAGACAAAAGTGGAAAGACTAAAGTGGACAGAGAATAGTGGAAAGACTAAAGTGGAAAGACTGTAGTGGACAGAATAAAGAGGAAAGACTATAGTGGAAAGACTGTAGTGGACAGAATAAAGTGGAGACTATAGTGGAAAGACTAAAGTGGACAGAGAATAGTGGAAAGACTAAAGTGGACAGACTATAGTGGAAAGACTAAAGTGGACAGACTAAAGTGGACAGACTATAGTGGTAATACTGTAGTGGACAGAATAAAGTGGAGAGTATAGTGGAAAGAATAAAGTGGACACTATAGTGGAGAGACTGTAGTGGACAGAATAAAGTGGAGACTATAGTGGAAAGACTAAAGTGGAAAGACTAAAGTGGACAGAGAATAGTGGAAAGACTAAAGTGGAAAGACTGTAGTGGACAGAATAAAGTGGAAAGACTAAAGTGGACAGACTATAGTGGAAAAACTATAGTGGAAAGACTGTAGTGGACAGAATAAAGTGGAGAGTATAGTGGAAAGAATAAAATGGACAGAGAATAGTGGAAAGACTAACGTGGACAGACTATGGTGGAAAGACTATAGTGGAGAGACTGTGTGGAAAGAATAAAGTGGAGACTATAGTGGAAAGACTAAAGTGGAAATACTAAAGTGGACAGAGAATAGTGGAAAGACTAAAGTGGAAAGACTAAAGTGGACAGACTATAGTGGAAAGACTATAGTGGAAAGACTGTAGTGGACAGAATAAAGTAGAGACTATAGTGGAAAGACTAAAGTGGACAGAGAATAGTGGAAAGACTAAAGTGGACAGACTATAGTGGAAAGACTATAGTGGAAAGACTGTAGTGGACAGAATAAAGTGGAGACTATAGTGGAAAGACTAAAGTGGAAAGACTAAAGTGGATAGACTATAGTGGAAAGACTGAAGTGGACAGACTTAAGTGGAAAAACTAAAGTGGAAAGACTAAAGTGGACAGAGAATAGTGGAAAGAATAAAGTGGACAGACTATAGTGGAAAGACTACAGTGGAAAGACTGTAGTGGACAGAATAAAGTGGAGACTATAGTGGAAAGACTAAAGTGGACAGAGAATAGTGGAAAGACTAAAGTGGAAAGACTGTAGTGGACAGAATAAAGTGGAGACTATAGTGTAAAGACTAAAGTCGAAAGACTAAAGTGGACAGACTATAGTTGAAAGACTGAAGTGGAAAGACTAAGTGGACAGACTAAACTGGAAAGACTATAGTGGAAAAACTAAAGTGGACAGACTATAGTGGAAAGACTAAAGTGGACAGATTGAAGTGGAAAGACTATAGTGGAAAGACTAAAGTGGAAAGAATATAGTGGACAGAATAAAGTGGAGACTATAGGGGAAAGACTAAAGTGGACAGAGAATAGTGGAAAGACTAAAGTGGACAGACTATAGTGGAAAGACTATAGTGGAAATACTGTAGTGGACGGAATAAAGTGGAGACTATAGTGACTAAAGTGGAAAGACTAAAGTGGACAGAGAATAGTGGAAAGACTAAAGTGGACAGACTATAGTGGAAAGACTAAAGTGGACAGACTAAAGTGGACAGACTATAGTGGTAATACTGTAGTGGACAGAATAAAGTGGAGAGTATAGTGGAAAGAATAAAGTGGACACTATAGTGGAGAGACTGTAGTGGACAGAATAAAGTGGAGACTATAGAGGAAAGACTAAAGTGGAAAGACTAAAGTGGACAGAGAATAGTGGAAAGACTAAAGTGGAAAGACTGTAGTGGACAGAATAAAGTGGAAAGACTAAAGTGGACAGACTATAGTGGAAAAACTATAGTGGAAAGACTGTAGTGGACAGAATAAAGTGGAGAGTATAGTGGAAAGAATAAAATGGACAGAGAATAGTGGAAAGACTAACGTGGACAGACTATGGTGGAAAGACTATAGTGGAGAGACTGTGTGGAAAGAATAAAGTGGAGACTATAGTGGAAAGACTAAAGTGGAAATACTAAAGTGGACAGAGAATAGTGGAAAGACTAAAGTGGAAAGACTAAAGTGGACAGACTATAGTGGAAAGACTATAGTGGAAAGACTGTAGTGGACAGAATAAAGTAGAGACTATAGTGGAAAGACTAAAGTGGACAGAGAATAGTGGAAAGACTAAAGTGGACAGACTATAGTGGAAAGACTATAGTGGAAAGACTGTAGTGGACAGAATAAAGTGGAGACTATAGTGGAAAGACTAAAGTGGAAAGACTAAAGTGGATAGACTATAGTGGAAAGACTGAAGTGGACAGACTTAAGTGGAAAAACTAAAGTGGAAAGACTAAAGTGGACAGAGAATAGTGGAAAGAATAAAGTGGACAGACTATAGTGGAAAGACTACAGTGGAAAGACTGTAGTGGACAGAATAAAGTGGAGACTATAGTGGAAAGACTAAAGTGGACAGAGAATAGTGGAAAGACTAAAGTGGAAAGACTGTAGTGGACAGAATAAAGTGGAGACTATAGTGTAAAGACTAAAGTCGAAAGATTAAAGTGGACAGACTATAGTTGAAAGACTGAAGTGGAAAGACTAAGTGGACAGACTAAACTGGAAAGACTATAGTGGAAAAACTAAAGTGGACAGACTATAGTGGAAAGACTAAAGTGGACAGATTGAAGTGGAAAGACTATAGTGGAAAGACTAAAGTGGAAAGAATATAGTGGACAGAATAAAGTGGAGACTATAGGGGAAAGACTAAAGTGGACAGAGAATAGTGGAAAGACTAAAGTTGACAGTTTATAGTGGAAAGACTATAGTGGAAAGACTGTAGTGGACAGAATAAAGTGGAGACTATAGTGGAAAGACTAAAGTGGACAGAGAATAGTGGAAAACTATAGTTGACAGACTATAGTGGAAAGACTATAGTGGAAAAACTGTAGTGGACAGAATAAAGTGGAGACTATAGTGGAAAGACTAAAGTGGACAGAGAATAGTGAAAAGACTAAAGTGGAAAGAATGTAGTGGACAGAATAAAGTGGAGACTATAGTGGAAAGACTAAAGTGGAAAGACTAAAGTGGACAGACTATAGTGGAAAGACTGAAGTTGAAAGACTCAGTAGACAGAATAAAGTGTACACACTGAAGTGGAAAGACTAAAGTGGAAAGACTAAAGTGGAAAGACTAAAGTGGACAGACTATAGTGGAAAGACTAAAGTGGACAGACTATACTGAAAGTGTTACGTTTTGCTTTTTTTTTTTTTTTTTCGTTTTTGTACTCCGTCCATTTTCTGTTTGAAATGACGGGTGATAAATAAATAAATAAATAAAAAATAGTGGAAAGACTATAGTGGAGAGACTGTAGTGGACAGAATAAAGTGGAGACTATAGTGGAAAGACTAAAGTGGACAGAGAATAGTGGAAAGACTAAAGTGGATAGACTATAGTGGAAAGACTAAAGTGGACAGACTAAAATGGAAAGACTAAAGTGGAAAGACTAAAGTTGACAGACTATAGTGGAAAGACTATAGTGGAAATACTGTAGTGGACGGAATAAAGTGGAGACTATAGTGACTAAAGTGGAAAGACTAAAGTGGACAGAGAATAGTGGAAAGACTAAAGTGGACAGACTATAGTGGAAAGACTAAAGTGGACAGACTAAAGTGGACAGACTATAGTGGTAATACTGTAGTGGACAGAATAAAGTGGAGAGTATAGTGGAAAGAATAAAGTGGACACTATAGTGGAGAGACTGTAGTGGACAGAATAAAGTGGAGACTATAGTGGAAAGACTAAAGTGGAAAGACTAAAGTGGAAAGACTGTAGTGGACAGAATAAAGTGGAAAGACTAAAGTGGACAGACTATAGTGGAAAAACTATAGTGGAAAGACTATAGTGGACAGAATAAAGTGGAGAGTATAGTGGAAAGAATAAAATGGACAGAGAATAGTGGAAAGACTAACGTGGACAGACTATGGTGGAAAGACTATAGTGGAGAGACTGTGTGGAAAGAATAAAGTGGAGACTATAGTGGAAAGACTAAAGTGGAAATACTAAAGTGGACAGAGAATAGTGGAAAGACTAAAGTGGAAAGACTAAAGTGGACAGACTATAGTGGAAAGACTATAGTGGAAAGACTGTAGTGGACAGAATAAAGTAGAGACTATAGTGGAAAGACTAAAGTGGACAGAGAATAGTGGAAAGACTAAAGTGGACAGACTATAGTGGAAAGACTATAGTGGAAAGACTGTAGTGGACAGAATAAAGTGGAGACTATAGTGGAAAGACTAAAGTGGAAAGACTAAAGTGGATAGACTATAGTGGAAAGACTGAAGTGGACAGACTTAATTGGAAAAACTAAAGTGGAAAGACTAAAGTGGACAGAGAATAGTGGAAAGAATAAAGTGGACAGACTATAGTGGAAAGACTACAGTGGAAAGACTGTAGTGGACAGAATAAAGTGGAGACTATAGTGGAAAGACTAAAGTGGACAGAGAATAGTGGAAAGACTAAAGTGGAAAGACTGTAGTGGACAGAATAAAGTGGAGACTATAGTGTAAAGACTAAAGTCGAAAGATTAAAGTGGACAGACTATAGTTGAAAGACTGAAGTGGAAAGACTAAGTGGACAGACTAAACTGGAAAGACTATAGTGGAAAAACTAAAGTGGACAGACTATAGTGGAAAGACTAAAGTGGACAGATTGAAGTGGAAAGACTATAGTGGAAAGACTAAAGTGGAAAGAATATAGTGGACAGAATAAAGTGGAGACTATAGGGGAAAGACTAAAGTGGACAGAGAATAGTGGAAAGACTAAAGTGGACAGACTATAGTGGAAAGACTATAGTGGAAATACTGTAGTGGACGGAATAAAGTGGAGACTATAGTGACTAAAGTGGAAAGACTAAAGTGGACAGAGAATAGTGGAAAGACTAAAGTGGAAAGACTGTAGTCGACAGAATAAAGTGGAGAGTATAGTGGATAGACTAAAGTTGAAAGACTAAAGTGGAAAGACTATAGTGGAAAGACTATTGTGGAAAGACTGTAGTGGACACATTAAAATGGAGACTATAGTGGAAAGCCTAAAGTGGGCAGAGAATAGTGGAAAGACTAAAGTTGACAGTTTATAGTGGAAAGACTATAGTGGAAAGACTGTAGTGGACAGAATAAAGTGGAGACTATAGTGGAAACACTAAAGTGGACAGAGAATAGTGGAAAACTATAGTGGACAGACTATAGTGGAAAGACTATAGTGGAAAAACTGTAGTGGACAGAATAAAGTGGAGACTATAGTGGAAAGACTAAAGTGGACAAAGAATAGTGAAAAGACTAAAGTGGAAAGAATGTAGTGGACAGAATAAAGTGGAGACTATAGTGGAAAGACTAAAGTGGAAAGACTAAAGTGGACAGACTATAGTGGAAAGACTGAAGTTGAAAGACTCAGTAGACAGAATAAAGTGTACACACTGAAGTGGAAAGACTAAAGTGGAAAGACTAAAGTGGAAAGACTAAAGTGGACAGACTATAGTGGAAAGACTAAAGTGGACAGACTATACTGAAAGTGTTACGTTTTGCTTTTTTTTTTTTTTTTTTCGTTTTTGTACTCCGTCCATTTTCTGTTTGAAATGACGGGTGATAAATAAATAAATAAATAAAAAATAGTGGAAAGACTATAGTGGAGAGACTGTAGTGGACAGAATAAAGTGGAGACTATAGTGGAAAGACTAAAGTGGACAGAGAATAGTGGAAAGACTAAAGTGGACAGACTATAGTGGAAAGACTAAAGTGGACAGACTAAAATGGAAAGACTAAAGTGGAAAGACTAAAGTGGACAGACTATAGTGGAAAGACTAAAGTGGACAGACTGAAGTGGAAAGACTATAGTGGAAAGACTAAAGTGGAAAGAATGTAGTGGACAGAATAAAGTGGAGACTATAGTGGAAAGACTAAAGTGGACAGACTATAGTGGAAAGACTATAGTGGAGAGACCGTAGTGGACAGAATAAAGTGGAGACTATAGTGGAAAGACTAAAGTGGAAATACTAAAGTGGACAGAGAATAGTGGAAAGACTAAAGTGGAAAGACTAAAGTGGACAGACTATAGTGGAAAGACTATAGTGGAAAGACTGTAGTGGACAGAATAAAGTGGAGACTATAGTGGAAAGACTAAAGTGGACAGAGAATAGTGGAAAGACTAAAGTGGACAGACTATAGTGGAAAGACTGTAGTGGACAGAATAAAGTGGAGACTATAGTGGAAAGACTAAAGTGGAAAGACTAAAGTGGATAGACTATAGTGGAAAGACTGTATTGGACAGACTAAAGTGGAGACTATAGTGGAAAGACTAAAGTGGAGAGACTAAAGTGGACAGACTATAGTGGAAAGACTGAAGTGGACAGACTATAGTGGAAAGACTATAGTGGAGAGACTGTAGTGGACAGAATAAAGTGGAGACTATAGTGGAAAGACTAAACTGGAAAGACTAAAGTGGACAGACTATAGTGGAAAGACTGTAGTGGAAAGACTAAAGTGGACAGACTAAAGTGGAAAGACTAAAGTGGAAAGACTAAAGTGGACAGAGAATAGTGGAAAGACTAAAGTGGACAGACTAAAGTGGACAGACTATAGTGGAAAGACTATAGTGGAGAGACTATAGTGGACAGAATAAAGTGGAGACTATAGTGGAAAGACAAAAGTAGAAAGACTAAAGTGGACAGAGAATAGTGGAAAGACTAAAGTGGAAAGACTGTAGTGGACAGAATAAAGAGGAAAGACTATAGTGGAAAGACTGTAGTGGACAGAATAAAGTGGAGACTATAGTGGAAAGACTAAAGTGGACAGAGAATAGTGGAAAGACTAAAGTGGACAGACTATAGTGGAAAGACTAAAGTGGACAGACTAAAGTGGACAGACTATAGTGGAAATACTGTAGTGGAAAGAATAAAGTGGAGAGTATAGTGGAAAGAATAAAGTGGACAGAGAATAGTGGAAAGACTAAAGTGGACAGACTATAGTGGAAAGACTATAATGGAGAGACTGTAGTGGACAGAATAAAGTGGAGACTATAGTGGAAAGACTAAAGTGGAAAGACTAAAGTGGACAGAGAATAGTGGAAAGACTAAAGTGGAAAGACTGTAGTGGACAGAATAAAGTGGAAAGACTAAAGTGGACAGACTATAGTGGAAAAACTATAGTGGAAAGACTGTAGTGGACAGAATAAAGTGGAGAGTATAGTGGAAAGAATAAAGTGGACAGAGAATAGTGGAAAGACTAACGTGTACAGACTATGGTGGAAAGACTATAGTGGAGAGACTGTGTGGAAAGAATAAAGTGGAGACTATAGTGGAAAGACTAAAGTGGAAATACTAAAGTGGACAGAGAATAGTGGAAAGACTAAAGTGGACAGACTATAGTGGAAAGACTATAGTGGAAAGACTGTAGTGGACAGAATAAAGTAGAGACTATAGTGGAAAGACTAAAGTGGACAGAGAATAGTGGAAAGACTAAAGTGGACAGACTATTGTGGAAAGACTATAGTGGAAAGACTGTAGTGGACAGAATAAAGTGGAGACTATAGTGGAAAGACTAAAGTGGAAAGACTAAAGTGGATGGACTATAGTGGAAAGACTGAAGTGGACAGACTTAAGTGGAAAAACTAAAGTGGAAAGACTAAAGTGGACAGAGAATAGTGGAAAGAATAAAGTGGACAGACTATAGTGGAAAGACTACAGTGGAAAGACTGTAGTGGACAGAATAAAGTGGAGACTATAGTGGAAAGACTAAAGTGGACAGAGAATAGTGGAAAGACTAAAGTGGAAAGACTGTAGTGTACAGAATAAAGTGGAGACTATAGTGTAAAGACTAAAGTGGAAAGACTAAAGTGGACAGACTATAGTTGAAAGACTGAAGTGGAAAGACTAAGTGGACAGACTAAACTGGAAAGACTATGGTGGAAAAACTAAAGTGGACAGACTATAGTGGAAAGACTAAAGTGGACAGACTGAAGTGGAAAGACTATAGTGGAAAGACTAAAGTGGAAAGAATATAGTGGACAGAATAAAGTGGAGACTATAGGGGAAAGACTAAAGTGGACAGAGAATAGTGGAAAGACTAAAGTGGACAGACTATAGTGGAAAGACTATAGTGGAAATACTGTAGTGGACGGAATAAAGTGGAGACTATAGTGGAAAGACTAAAGTGGAAAGACTAAAGTGGACAGAGAATAGTGGAAAGACTAAAGTATAAAGACTGTAGTGGACAGAATAAAGTGGAGAGTATAGTGGATAGACTAAAGTGGAAAGACTAAAGTGGAAAAACTCAAGTGGAAAGACTAAAGTGGACAGACTATAGTGGAAAGACTATAGTGGAAAGACTGTAGTGGACAGAATAAAGTGGAGACTATAGTGGAAAGACTAAAGTGGACAGACTATATTGGAAAGACTAAAGTGGACAGACTAAAGTGGACAGACTATAGTGGAAATACTGTAGTGGACAGAATAAAGTGGAGAGTATAGTGGAAAGTTTAAAGTGGAAAGACTATAGTGGAAAGACTGTAGTGGACAGAATAAAGTGGAGACTATAGTGGAAAGACTAAAGTGGACAGAGAATAGTGGAAAACTATAGTGGACAGACTATAGTGGAAAGACTATAGTGGAAAAACTGTAGTGGACAGAATAAAGTGGAGACTATAGTGGAAAGACTAAAGTGGACAGAGAATAGTGAAAAGACTAAAGTGGAAAGAATGTAGTGGACAGAATAAAGTGGAGACTATAGTGGAAAGACTAAAGTGGAAAGACTAAAGTGGACAGACTATAGTGGAAAGACTGAAGTTGAAAGACTCAGTGGACAGAATAAAGTGTACACACTGAAGTGGAAAGAATAAAGTGGAAAGACTAAAGTGGAAAGACTAAAGTGGACAGACTATAGTGGAAAGACTAAAGTGGACAGACTAAAGTGGAAAAACTCAAGTGGAAAGACTAAAGTGGACAGACTATAGTGGAAAGACTATAGTGGAAAGACTGTAGTGGACAGAATAAAGTGGAGACTATAGTGGAAAGAATAAAGTGGACAGACTATATTGGAAAGACTAAAGTGGACAGACTAAAGTGGACAGACTATAGTGGAAATACTGTAGTGGACAGAATAAAGTGGAGAGTATAGTGGAAAGAATAAAGTGGACAGACTATAGTGGAAAGACTGTAGTGGACAGACTAAAGTGGAGACTATAGTGGAAAGACTAAAGTGGAGAGACTAAAGTGGACAGACTATAGTGGAAAGACTGAAGTGGACAGACTATAGTGGAAAGACTATAGTGGAGAGACTGTAGTGGAAAGAATAAAGTGGAGACTATAGTGGAAAGACTAAAGTGGAAAGACTAAAGTGGACAGACTATAGTGGAAAGACTGTAGTGGAAAGACTAAAGTGGACAGACTAAAGTGGAAAGACTAAAGTGGAAAGACTATAGTGGAAAGACTAAAGTGGACAAACTAAAGTGGAAAGACTAAAGTGGAAAGACTAAAGTGGACAGACTATAGTGGAAAGACTATAGTGGAAAGACTGTAGTGGACAGAATAAAGTGGAGACTATAGTGGAAAGACTAAAGTGGAAAGACTAAAGTGGACAGACTATAGTCGAAATACTGAAGTTGAAAGACTCAGTGGACAGACTAAAGTGTACACACTGAAGTGGAAAGAATAAAGTGGAAAGACTAAATTGGAAAGACTAAAGTGGACAGACTATAGTGGAAAGACTAAAGTGGACAGACTAAAGTGGAAAAACTAAAGTGGAAAGACTAAAGTGGACAGACTATAGTGGAAAGACTATAGTGGAAAGGCTGTAGTGGACAGAATAAAGTGGAGACTATAGTGGAAAGAATAAAGTGGACAGACTACAGTGGAAAGACTATAGTGGAAAGACTGTAGTGGGCAGAATAAAGTGGAGACTATAGTGGAATGACTAAAGTGGACAGAGAATAGTGGAAAGACTAAAGTGGACAGACTATAGTGGAAAGACTAAAGTGGACAGACTAAAGTGGAAAGACTAAAGTGGAAAGACTAAAGTGGACAGACTATAGTGGAAAGACTGTAGTGGACAGAATAAAGTGGAAAGACTATAGTGGAAAGACTGTAGTGGACAGAATAAAGTGGAGACTATAGTGGAAAGACTAAAGTGGACAGAGAATAGTGGAAAGACTAAAGTGGACAGACTATAGTGGAAAGACTAAAGTGGACAGACTAAAGTGGACAGACTATAGTGGAAATACTGTAGTGGACAGAATAAAGTGGAGAGTATAGTGGAAAGAATAAAGTGGACAGAGAATAGTGGAAAGACTAAAGTGGACAGACTATAGTGGAAAGACTATAGTGGAGAGACTGTAGTGGACAGAATAAAGTGAAGACTATAGTGGAAAGACTAAAGTGGACAGAGAATAGTGGAAAGACTAAAGTGGACAGACTATAGTGGAAAGACTAAAGTGGACAGACTAAAATGGAAAGACTAAAGTGGAAAGACTAAAGTGGACAGACTATAGTGGAAACACTGTAGTGGACAGAATAAAGTGGAGAGTATAGTGGAAAGAATAATGTGGACAGAGAATAGTGGAAAGACTAAAGTGGACAGACTATACTGAAAGTGTTACGTTTTGCTTTTTTTTTTTTTTTTTTTCGTTTTTGTACTCCGTCCATTTTCTGTTTGAAATGACGGGTGATAAATAAATAAATAAATAAAAAATAGTGGAAAGACTATAGTGGAGAGACTGTAGTGGACAGAATAAAGTGGAGACTATAGTGGAAAGACTAAAGTGGACAGAGAATAGTGGAAAGACTAAAGTGGACAGACTATAGTGGAAAGACTAAAGTGGACAGACTAAAATGGAAAGACTAAAGTGGAAAGACTAAAGTGGACAGACTATAGTGGAAACACTGTAGTAGACAGAATAAAGTGGAAAGTATAGTGGAAAGAATAAAGTGGACAGAGAATAGTGGAAAGACTAAAGTGGACAGACTATAGTGGAAAGACTATAGTGGAGAGACCGTAGTGGACAGAATAAATTGGAGACTATAGTGGAAAGACTAAACTGGAAATACTAAAGTGGACAGAGAATAGTGGAAAGACTAAAGTGGAAAGACTAAAGTGGACAGACTATAGTGGAAAGACTATAGTGGAAAGACTGTAGTGGACAGAATAAAGTGGAGACTATAGTGGAAAGACTAAAGTGGACAGAGAATAGTGGAAAGACTAAAGTGGACAGACTATAGTGGAAAGACTATAGTGGACAGAATAAAGTGGAGACTATAGTGGAAAGACTAAAGTGGAAAGACTAAAGTGGACAGACTATAGTGGAAAGACTGTAGTGGACAGACTAAAGTGGAGACTATAGTGGAAAGACTAAAGTGGAGAGACTAAAGTGGACAGACTATAGTGGAAAGACTGAAGTGGACAGACTATAGTGGAAAGACTATAGTGGAGAGACTGTAGTGGACAGAATAAAGTGGAGACTATAGTGGAAAGACTAAACTGGAAAGACTAAAGTGGACAGACTATAGTGGAAAGACTGTAGTGGAAAGACTAAAGTGGACAGACTAAAGTGGAAAGACTAAAGTGGAAAGACTAAAGTGGACAGAGAATAGTGGAAAGACTAAAGTGGACAGACTAAAGTGGACAGACTATAGTGGAAAGACTATAGTGGAGAGACTATAGTGGACAGAATAAAGTGGAGACTATAGTGGAAAGACAAAAGTGGAAAGACTAAAGTGGACAGAGAATAGTGGAAAGACTAAAGTGGAAAGACTGTAGTGGACAGAATAAAGAGGAAAGACTATAGTGGAAAGACTGTAGTGGACAGAATAAAGTGGAGACTATAGTGGAAAGACTAAAGTGGACAGAGAATAGTGGAAAGACTCAAGTGGACAGACTATAGTGGAAAGACTAAAGTGGACAGACTAAAGTGGACAGACTATAGTGGAAATACTGTAGTGGACAGAATAAAGTGGAGAGTATAGTGGAAAGAATAAAGTGGACAGAGAATAGTGGAAAGACTAAAGTGGACAGACTATAGTGGAAAGACTATAGTGGAGAGACTGTAGTGGACAGAATAAAGTGGAGACTATAGTGGACAGAATAAAGTGGAGACTAAAGTGGAAAGACTAAAGTGGACAGAGAATACTGGAAAGACTAAAGTGGAAAGACTGTAGTGGACAGAATAAAGTGGAAAGACTAAAGTGGACAGACTATAGTGGAAAAACTATAGTGGAAAGACTGTAGTGGACAGAATAAAGTGGAGAGTATAGTGGAAAGAATAAAGTGGACAGAGAATAGTGGAAAGACTAACGTGGACAGACTATGGTGGAAAGACTATAGTGGAGAGACTGTGTGGAAAGAATAAAGTGGAGACTATAGTGGAAAGACTAAAGTGGAAATACTAAAGTGGACAGAGAATAAAGTAGAGACTATAGTGGAAAGACTAAAGTGGACAGAGAATAGTGGAAAGACTAAAGTGGACAGACAATAGTGGAAAGACTATAGTGGAAAGACTGTAGTGGACAGAATAAAGTGGAGACTATAGTGGAAAGACTAAAGTGGAAAGACTAAAGTGGATAGACTATAGTGGAAAGACTGAAGTGGACAGACTTAAGTGGAAAAACTAAAGTGGAAAGACTAAAGTGGACAGAGAATAGTGGAAAGAATAAAGTGGACAGACTATAGTGGAAAGACTACAGTGGAAAGACTGTAGTGGACAGAATAAAGTGGAGACTATAGTGGAAAGACTAAAGTGGACAGAGAATAGTGGAAAGACTAAAGTGGAAAGACTGTAGTGGACAGAATAAAGTGGAGACTATAGTGGAAAGACTAAAGTGGACAGACTATAGTTGAAAGACTGAAGTGGAAAGAATAAGTGGACAGACTAAACTGGAAAGACTATAGTGGAAAAACTAAAGTGGACAGACTATAGTGGAAAGACTAAAGTGGACAGACTGAAGTGGAAAGACTATAGTGGAGAGACTAAAGTGGAAAGAATATAGTGGACAGAATAAAGTGGAGACTATAGGGGAAAGACTAAAGTGGACAGAGAATAGTGGAAATACTGTAGTGGACGGAATAAAGTGGAGACTATAGTGGAAAGACTAAAGTGGAAAGACTAAAGTGGACAGAGAATAGTGAAAAGACTAAAGTGGAAAGACTGTAGTGGACAGAATAAAGTGGAGAGTATAGTGGATAGACTAACGTAAGTAAGTAATTAAGTAAGTAATTAATTTATGACCCGCCATTTTTAAAAGGCGGAGTAAATGACAAAAGTAAAGAAAATAAACAAAACACATATATACACACAGAAAAAGACACTTAATTTTTAATCTTCGGTCAGGAAGCAGTGGACGACATCGTGTGCTGGTTGGGCCTTGTTGTCCATGAGTTTTGAAAGTGATGACGAAACATCCAAAAGGGTAACACTTGCGGAAAGACTAAAGTGGAAAGACTAAAGTGGAAAGACTATGGTGGAAAGACTATTGTGGAAAGAATGTAGTGGACACATTAAAATGGAGACTATAGTGGAAAGCCTAAAGTGGACAGAGAATAGTGGAAAGACTAAAGTTGACAGTTTATAGTGGAAAGACTATAGTGGAAAGACTGTAGTGGACAGAATAAAGTGGAGACTATAGTGGAAAGACTAAAGTGGACAGAGAATAGTGGAAAACTATAGTGGACAGACTATAGTGGAAAGACTATAGTGGAAGAACTGTAGTGGACAGAATAAAGATGAGACTATAGTGGAAAGACTAAAGTGGACAGAGAATAGTGAAAAGACTAAAGTGGAAAGAATGTAGTGGACAGAATAAAGTGGAGACTATAGTGGAAAGACTAAAGTGGAAAGACTAAAGTGGACAGACTATAGTGGAAAGACTGAAGTTGAAAGACTCAGTGGACAGAATAAAGTGTACACACTGAAGTGGAAAGAATAAAGTGGAAAGACTAAAGTGGAAAGACTAAAGTGGACAGACTATAGTGGAAAAACTATAGTGGAAAGACTGTAGTGGACAGAATAAAGTGGAGAGTATAGTGGAAAGAATAAAGTGGACAGAGAATAGTGGAAAGACTAACGTGGACAGACTATGGTGGAAAGACTATAGTGGAGAGACTGTGTGGAAAGAATAAAGTGGAGACTATAGTGGAAAGACTAAAGTGGAAATACTAAAGTGGACAGAGAATAGTGGAAAGACTAAAGTGGAAAGACTAAAGTGGACAGACTATAGTGGAAAGATTATAGTGGAAAGACTGTAGTGGACAGAATAAAGTAGAGACTATAGTGGAAAGACTAAAGTGGACAGAGAATAGTGGAAAGACTAAAGTGGACAGACTATAGTGGAAAGACTATAGTGGAAAGACTGTAGTTGACAGAATAAAGTGGAGACTATAGTGGAAAGACTAAAGTGGAAAGACTAAAGTGGATAGACTATAGTGGAAAGACTGAAGTGGACAGACTTAAGTGGAAAAACTAAAGTGGAAAGACTAAAGTGGACAGAGAATAGTGGAAAGAATAAAGTGGACAGACTATAGTGGAAAGACTACAGTGGAAAGACTGTAGTGGACAGAATAAAGTGGAGACTATAGTGGAAAGACTAAAGTGGACAGAGAATAGTGGAAAGACTAAAGTGGAAAGACTGTAGTGGACAGAATAAAGTGGAGACTATAGTGTAAAGACTAAAGTGGAAAGACTAAAGTGGACAGACTATAGTTGAAAGACTGAAGTGGAAAGACTAAGTGGACAGACTAAACTGGAAAGACTATAGTGGAAAAACTAAAGTGGACAGACTATAGTGGAAAGACTAAAGTGGACAGACTGAAGTGGAAAGACTATAGTGGAAAGACTAAAGTGGAAAGAATATAGTGGACAGAATAAAGTGGAGACTATAGGGGAAAGACTAAAGTGGACAGAGAATAGTGGAAAGA